>JANIJG010001251.1:80366-101146 GCA_024611175.1 Megaceryle torquata | reverse complement strand
AAAAAAACTTGAAAGAATTTAAAAAAAAAAAGAAAAAAGAAACGACACCAAAACCCAAGACATTAGTTTTGGGAGAAGAGGATGGAACAAAAACATGCTTCCAAATAACCTAAGCAATGATGGAGTTAGCTTTTTTGCTTAATTTCAGGGACCTGAGCTATAAGGAACTTTCTACAATTAAACAGAGGTAAAAGAGTAACCCCTAGAAACTCAGAAAAGGCAGTATAGTGTTTTCTTAGTCTAAGATACAACCTACTAATCTTTTCAATAGTACTGCTGGAATATTTTATTAATTGTATCCAATACAATATTTATTATCTTTCATTTTTAATGTTAACAGATTAAAAAGTTACTAATCAATATAACTTTTGTGAGTAAACTTATAATTAAAACAATTAACTGTGAACAAATTAAAAAGTTGAAATATTACGCCTCCATTAATACACTTTTTCTACCATATTCTCCAAATATTATACTTAAGTCATTAACAAATATGCACCTAGAAGGATTTGCAGAAGGATTATGGAAATTAATATGGCCTACTTAACACTTGATTTACTTTGTCACTGTTATGCACCCTGTATGACAACCCTATCCAACTGAACAAAGACAATTGGCAAATATACGGAAACAGGCAAAAGACTTCAGAGATGACATTCCAGAAAAGAAAAAAGTCGAGACTGACATGCAGTCCTCTTGTAAGAATACTTTGCAGCTACTTTAAACTGACCTAAGACAAACTTAAGTTTCCACAGCTATAGGTCAGAATCCTACAGCTTTCATTTCTTTCTCTCTCCGGGTACAAAAATCTGTTGCCAAACATAGTACTTAGAACACAACATTAAAGGATAAATTGACGCTTTCAGTCATGAAACCAGGACTTAGATACGTTACTGTTAATGAAGAATGCATGGTCTACTCCATAAAATTCAAATATATACTCTTTGCTGAAAGAATGAATTGACTATTAATATGGATGTACACTACTATTTAATTTTTAAAATACAGTGGATCTTTAAAATAATTACCTGTCATTCTACTGCTCTAGCTTCCCTATCATTTCTAAATCGTCTTTACCTGAAGATTATCTAAACACATTTCATAATCAAATTTTCTGAAATATTCTGGGTGGGTTTTTTTTTTATACTACTGAAGATGAAAAGAATCCTAAGCAAAATCTAATTTGACATTAAATTATGTTTGAAGATCAAGTTATTTGAACATTAACAATTTACAATAACATATATCACAAAACTGACAACATACCCCTAAAACTGATCACTCATAAATAAAATCGGAGATTAAACACAAGCTTAGCAGAAATCAAAACCTTGTAAACTATAAAAAAATGTAAGCTTTAAAATTCTGATCTATTTTGATGCACTGAACATGCTATATGAGCTCTGTGATTGATGAGAAAAAAAAATTACTGTCAAGCCTACTTTATCAGAGAGAATGAAACAAAAACAGAAAGAAAATTTCAAAACCTAATTAAACTATCACTATCAATTACATTGTGTTGAAGTCACTCCCCTAACTACTTCAAGCCACAATGAACTACCTCTGAACAAGCTCCTTTTTCTCAACTCCTTGGGATTCAGTACTAACAGGAATAAATTGTTGCTTGGCAATGGAAATACTATCGAGGATTTTTGACCCTGCCACATACTCTTCCGCAGTTTTTGGCTATTTTAAAGATTATAGTGGCAAATAGCCTCTTCTAACACTGAAAAACTCAACTCCTAGATGGGTCTTACAAAAGATTGGGGCTGTCAGGGGATAAATTTCAACATGATATCATCTTAGAGATCGCTTAGCAATTGATGGACATAACAAAAGTGATTTTTCAATAACAGGGAATAGCAAACAGTAAGATATACACTGGGTTATGTAAATTTTCATAGGACACAAAGTAATTCAGAGATGAACGACAAGGCAAATAACAGCTAGGCCAGCTTCAAATAGTGCAAATATAACCAATGAAGCTGATGTGTATGTTGCTCTACTACTCAGCATCAGAATTAAGTGGCAATCTTCAGGGATGATTGCTTTCAACACATGAACTCTGACCTCAAAAAGCAGTGATAAAACATTACAAAAAAACCCGGCAAGAATGGGAATTATAAAAATCTGTAGAATTAGCATCTAGAAACACTGCAAAATTAATTCACAGTTCCTTCAGCATCAATGTAAATTGGTGGCTTTTCAGAGCCTAGAAGTCAACACAAGTTTCATTTAATATTATCAGACAAAAAACTAAAGTGGAGTAAGAAATAAAACCTATAATTACTAGCCATAAATAAAGTGGAAATAAGCATGATGCAGTGTCCAAATAAAAAAATAATCACACGTGTGCATTGCAATGGGAGGAAATAGGGCAATAAAATGTATAACCAGGCTTCAAGCCATGAAGCCAGAGATTTCCCTGATGCAACAAAGGTTTAAGGACACTTTGTTGATTTACTCTGTGACAATCTGACATCCTTGTAAGCATAATGCTCAAAAGCTCATTTCAGCAGTTCTAAGCAGCATGGCACTTCTTCCTGATTTATGGGTGGTTTATGGTAGTTGGAAATGGACATAGGCACTGTGGCCACAGTTTGAAATGAAGTTAAGTGATGTCCTTGATGCAGACCCAGTGTCAAAAATGAAAACCATGAAAAAAATTAAAATGACTAAATACATCTTGATAATTTAGCCCAGGGAAAAAGGGCAAAGGGAAGAGATGATTTGTAGTGCAAGGAAAGATTGTCCTCTTTGGACAAGTAAACTCAAGACTGGTAATACATAATGGCTAAGTTTCCAGAGGTCATCAGACAAACCCACTGTAAGACTGGCTTACAAAAATTTTTACAGCAGATGCATTACATTGAAGTTATGCATATGCCTTCTGTTTCTTTGTTTTCTTTAACCACAGTAAATTTTATTTGCTCCCTCAGCTGCTCCGGAAAAGTACAGTTAGATCAGGGCACAATCAGTACTCTTCTCACATTTGGCCTCCAAATCCAGAACAGACAACTTCTTAAAAATTCTCTACGTAAATTAACAACTTTGATTAGAGTTTATGAAAGGATCATGGAAGAGATCAAGCAAGCCAGAAAAAAAAAGTTTAGTACATTTACTTGTTTCTCCTCAAGAATTTACTAAAAAATATCCAATAAACTTACACTGGAACTAAGAGATAGTGTGTCTGACTTTGAAAGTTACTCAGTATCAGCCACTGAATCCATTTAAACCAAGAGGATTAGAATATCATAAGTCACAGTTGAAGTGCCATTAAAATGAACTCCTACTTGTTTAATCCATTACCTGTGAACTTACTGAAGTATTTTTTTCAGATTCAAAACATTCCCAGTATGAATACAAGTATGAGAGATGGGGGAAATATTTCGATCAGAAAAAAAAAAATGATCTCCTCATGAAAGCTGTGAAAGTTGAGAAGTGTGCAACTGCCTGAAATGACTTAAGGGATAACTGTCACAGGAATTAATACAGTTTGAGTGTTTAAAAATTACAACAGATTCCTTTACATTTCGAAGGCTGTCTGCTTCCTGCTGTGAAAGCTTAATGTCTTTCCATTTGATGGAGAATTGTGGCTGTTTCAGTATAGAGTTGACTAATGCTTGTTTAATGGATTGGAATGATCAACAAGTGTCAGAGATAGAAACACAAAAGGTTAAGTTAGGAGTAGGGTATATATTCCCTTTTCTGTTGATATGCTGTCAGCTACCCCTCAGAAAGAATGGTGAAGGGCAGTGAGATAAGAACTTTTAAATACACCATCTACAGAATATAATAATATAGTAAGATACAATGCAAAAGAAAACAAACAAACAAAAAACCCAAAACAAACACACACACACACAAAAACACCAAACAAACAAAAAAACCAAAACAAAACAAAAAAATCAATCCCAGGACATCCTTGTATTAGAGAGTAAAACAAAATCTAAATTTGTAAAAGTTACTGCATATATGACATTCTTCAAGTTCCCTTATGCAGCTACCATTAAGCTTTAAGAAGTCACAAGAAAATACCAGATGCAGATACCTATTTTGACTAACATCCTCCTTCAACTTTCAAATAAGCCTCTCCAGAACAACCTCGAAATAAAGCAGTTAGAAAGCAGCTATTTAATTATGTAAAATACTTATCATAGGAGAATTCTATGCAATACCAAATAAAAAAAGTACACAGATGGCTTTCTCACCCCTATGCTTTTTTCCTAAATTCTGTTTACCTTCAACAGTTACAATTTTAAATGATTTACCCACTGCAGCTTTCACATATATTGTTCCTGGAAGGACAGAGCAGCATCTAATAATACAAAGTTTCTGTTTAAATCACTATTTATTTAGTTATTTATTTAAGAGTATATGTATTGGAAAACATATTCAAGAATTCTGGCTGAATAGATAGAATTACTTGTGTTCTCTAATAAAGTGATTTTAAAACTGTATAAAGAGGAAATAAACGTTCTGCAAATTCTAACAAACAGCTAGTCAATATGGTGCACTCTATCCAGACACTACTCTCAGTATTTATTAGAGGTACAGAACATAAAATGAAGTTTTCCACCTCTCAGTTACTTCAATGCCTACAGTAGGGATACTGAGTCTTCAGCACCAGTTACCTCACTTTATATATCCTGTTACATTGGGGTGCCTACCAATGTGGACTTCATTACTGGAAGAAAAGCTCAGGTATTCTACTGTAATGCACATTTTCATGTGCTGTTTTCATTTAATAATCAAATAGCACAAAAGTCAAATGCCTTCCACACTAGACACCAATATGAAACAAACAAAACCAAGTTTCTCTTGTCCTTCTTTCTTTAACTGAGGGCTTCCTATGTCAAGAATTACTTCACTAGAAAACTATCAAGTCATCATCAGCTGTGGATAAATCAGAATGAACACTTCATTTAGAATAAAGATTACAATGAAATGAACTTAATAGGGCAAACTTTCGAAGCCAGGCTTGGCAGGAATACAGTTTTCATTTACAGTCTGAGATTAATAGCAAAGAAATAAAACTACAAAGATAGGAGCTTGTTGTCCTTCCAACTTTTAAGACTTCTAATGGGTAGGTTTAAAAAAGAAAGAAGAAACAACAGAAAACCTAAATGTTAAAATCTGTCCCTTCAAAGCCTGAAGTACAGGGTCATTTTTTTTAAAGCTTGTAGCATAATCAAACCAAAGAAAAACAATGAGACCAGTGAATATCTGAAGTCAATAACATAGCCAAAACATGGATCATATATGCACAATATGGAGCAAGTAAAATCTGAACCTCAGGTCTGATTTTACTGCTTGAATAAGAAGAAAAGTGCTCCAAACTCAGGCTTCACATCTGAATTTCAACTCAAGTTTTGACAAACATGAGTGGAGCTGGGAGGACAGCTGCTCAGCTGCAAACAAGGTAGCCTAGAGAGATGGTTTTTTGTGAAATTTTCCTTTCTGAAAATCATCATCACTCAAATTATTGGCATTTTCACATCCGACTTCAAATCAACTTTTAGTCTTATGAGGAGAGGCTGAGGGAGCTGGGGTTGTTCAGTCTGAAGAAGAAGAGACTCAGGGGGGACCTTATCACTCTCTACAACTACCTGAAGGGAAGGTGTAGTCAGGTGGGGGTTGGGCTCTTCTCCCAGGCAACTGGTGACAGGATGAGAGGACACGGCCTGAAGCTGCTCCAGGGGAGGTTTAGGTTGGATCTTAGGAAGCACTTGCTCACAGAAAGGGTGATCAGACACTGGAATGGACTGCCCAGGGAGGTGGTGGAATTGCCATCCCTGGAAGTGTTTAAGGAAAGATTGGATGTGGCGCTTAGTGCCATGGTCTAGCTGATGTCATGGTGTTGGATCATAGGCTGGACTTGATGATCTTGGAGGTCTGTTCCAGCCTCAGAAATTCTTTGTGATTCTGTGTGAAAATAATTTTGCTGATGCAGGATCCATAATGGGTCTGAAGAAATCTGAATTCACTTTTTGTCCTTCTTTTGATCAGTCATGGCAATCTTGGGAAAAACATTTGTTCTCTCTCAGCTTTTGTGTTCTAAATTATAAAGAAATAGTAGTTGTTTTGGGGTTTGGGTTTTTTTTTTTGTATTCTGTTATCTGTTAGTTTAGATTTTACCGGTCTTGCCTGGGGGACTGTTTATGTCTTGGGTTTTGTGGGGTTTTTTTTTTGATTGCAAGTGAAGCAGTAGCAACCCCTGATTATCCCATTTGAAAAGTGGAGTTATATCTTTTTACAGTACTTGGAATATTGTGGTGCTAATTAACCTGACATTCCAGAAATATCTTGATGAAAAAGTGACAAGAAAACATAAGGTACTACAGCTCCTCAGGTTGGATGGACACACGCTAGCCAGGGAATACAAATTATTCTAAGCAATTGCTGCTTGGGTTTTGGAAGATGCTTCTCAATACAGATATGATAAGAACCCAGAATTGTTGTCAAACAAGGGTTTAAATTATGTGGAGAATTATTCCACAACAGAGCTGAGTGGGATTTAAATGAATTTAAATTGGAGCAGAATAGAGCTTGCTGAAATCTTTGCACAAATATCCATGATTAAGGATAGTGACAAATATCTGTGCTATTAATTATAGAATCCTGTATCATGAAGAATTCAAAAAACATAATCCATTTAACTGGCAGTATTTTAAATGAGGAGTAAACAAGCCAATTTCTGAGCCCTCTTTATATGATTGTAAACTGAAGTAGAATTTTTTCCATAAATTAGACTGTGCAAGCCCATTACATCATTTGTATCCCACCCCCTCAATTTCAAGCATTCTCTCTGCATTCCAGTCCCTATGGCTTCCTACCTTATCATTTAGTGTTCTATTTGTATTTATAAGGGGGTTTATCGCTAAAGTTTTTGTAGAGTGTAATTAAAAAGCAGCTTCCTTGACGAATGCAGGGACTCTGAGTCAGTTCCCTGTATTTGATACACCCTTTGCAAAGTGATATGGTAAATCTTACATATGAAAAGAGATTAAGGATAAGGCATTTGGAAAGGGTAAATCCAAATTAGACTCTTACTTCTGTATTTATTTTCCAGTGAAAGTGCTTATGTTCTCAGCACTTAGAACTAACTTAAGTATCTGAGGGTCAGAAATCTCAGTCAATGCACTTATCCCTTCACTTCCATTTGAAGATTCTTCATGGTACAAAAAGTCAGTTTTCCAATCTGTGTATTTACTCACTGTGTACTTTTTACTACCATTTTAATCTGTTCATTATATTTTAAGCTTCTGTATCTGCAATGGTAAAAACTTTGTGATTTAAATAGGCTACTAAAATGGCCATTTAGCTAATCCAGCTTCCTTAGAATGTTTTCAGAAAGGAAGTTATCAAATTGCTCCTGTAGCTGTATTACTCTAACTGTTCTGAAAAAAATATTTGCTAAGCTGAATTTTCTCAAGGATTTGGTGCAAAATCTTCAGTTGGTTGAAATGAAATATTGTGCGTGTGTAGTTTTGTGTACCAAAATACTGCTTTTAAGTTGGTGAGCAATTTTATATTTTTTCCCACTTCTGTATACCTACACAGATTCACAATTGAAAAAAAAAATCTGGGATGATGCTGAATATGCAATGTATAATATGAATCTATAACATGCTTGTATCTTGAAATTTATATTACGTATTTCTTGTCCTCAACTCAAAAAGACTCCTGTGTACAAGATTTAGAAAAGATAACAGCAATGAACCAGTTTCTGGAAGGGTTTCCACAGGAGAAGAGGCCAAGTAGAATAAGCTTAGAAAAGAGGTCCAAGGGCTGCATAATTTCTTTTGGTAGAATCTTAAACTGAATGAAGAATTGGTAGGGAATGCTTATTTGCCATTTCTTAAAATTGTAATAGTGATTGATTAAACAAATGGAAGTGCTTTTCCACATGAAAAACATTAATAAGCTGTGGAACTCTTTGCCATAGGATGTCATAAAAGTCATAGTATGTCATAAAAGTCATAGTATAACTAGATTAAGAATGCAATTATGTAGACTCATGAAGGGTATACTTGTCCTTAAAATTAAGAAACAAAATCCTTGCTACTGAAAGCAAAGGTCTTGATACAGCCTTAGCTCAGGAAGTGGGAAAGAGCTGAATTACAGGATGCATACTATAGAAAGGAGCCCTGTGTGTTATATAACACTGAAGCATTGCTCTTAGAGAAGTTTTTGACTTTGTGTTTTATATTCCACAATGACATCTGATGGAATGTAGGGAAATCTTACAGCAGTGTTATGCCATCATAATTGTTTCACTAATTTAAACCTGTCACATAGGCACACTGCATCAACATCAAATATAACATCTTTCATTTCCAACTCTGCTGATAATGTACTTTTCTCTGGTACATAACAACTTTATTTCCTGCCCACATTTCATACCCCAGATAATATCCTGTGTATTCTACAAAATAACTGTGGGGCATATAGCTAGTAAAAAAAAGAAATGGATCTGTTTATATGGGCAAATGGGCAAGATTTTGAACTTGAGTCCCAGTAGCATATGCATGCACCTACATGCAAACGTGAAATAAAGGAAGAATGCCTAACCTGAGGCCTACAGACTCACTCCAAAAATACCAGAATTCAGCCCTGGACTGTATTCATCTTAATGAGGGACTGAAATCCATGGTGAGACCTAATGTCCCAGAGTTTGAGTCATCCATCTTATGTTGAGAAGCATGTTGCTACCAGTGATGATTTTTTTTTTTTTTTTTTTTTCTCCCAAGAGCTTATCTGGCACATAAAGGATAAGAACATTAGACATTTACTTCTTTTTATTGCAAAGTAGTAGCTGTTTTTTGACAGGACAAAAGTTTGAGTCATTCTCAGGAGGATAGCACTACCAATATACTTATTGCTATATGGCATTGTCTCAACAAAGCCGAGCCTGTTGTTATCCATTACTTTCTCTTCTCATAGAGCTGCTCTGGATTAGCCGGGCAAGTCACGGGCTGTTCAGCATTTTGCACACTACCAGCAGAAATAGGTAGTCCCTACTAGCAACTCACCTTGACGGACATGGCCACATGTTTTTTCCAACTAGTATTTTTATTAGAGATTGCCTGTTCATCCACTAGAAGTGCTGACTGAGCCCATGGCTAGAATTCACCATGCTTTGGCAGTGCGTTGCATGTTTCAAGAAAGGAGAACTCGGTCATTTTATTATCTATGCATGCAATTGTATTGTCAGAGTCTGGACATGCTTCATAAACCAACAGACTTCCATTGTGCCAGGTGGCTGTGGATGGAGTTACTGCATAGCAGAGACTGGTGAAGGAAGCTGGTTTTGTTAGTTGGGTTTGAATTTTTTTTCTTTTTTTTCTTTTTTTTTTTTTTTGTGATGAGTCTTCTAAAAGTAAAAAACTCTACTTTTTCAGGCTGACTCCCCCTTCCATTGTCCACACACAACCATTCCACTTAGCCCAGCCACTCTATTGAAATATTTATTTCTACTAGCTACAGCAGCAATAATACACAAAATGTTTTTGAGTTCAGGTGTTGTCAGGGAGAGGAGAGCTCAGCCACCAAAAGAAGAGCAGCAGCCAGCTTTCTTGCTTCACCTTCAAGTGCCCCTTTACTGTATGCAAGCACCTGTAGGGGCTAAAACCACTAGAAAGTGATTGCCTGGATAACCAGCACTGGTGAGTTTGGGGTTTTGAAAGGTGGGGGAAGGGGAAAGTTTGGGTGCATAAATAAGCTGAAAAAATCTTCACTGTCAAATGAAATGTTCCTCTGCTTTATCACCATTATTTTTAGTGAGATTTTGCATTATGGTACCTTGAGTTTTAAATTAAATGTCAAATATAATTTGGCACTACAAAGAATGAATTATGTGACTGCCCTTAGAGAAAATCAGAAGGCTTAGCTCTGTGAGTTAAATTGGTATCTGCCTTATACTGAGCTGATGTGGGCTAATTGATTAGGATCTGACAGGATACCATATTGCAAATTCAGCACAATCTCTTCCATTAAAAAAAATAGACCTAAGGTACCTTTAGGGAAAAGCATAAAATCTTCTCTACAACAGAAAGGGGAAAGGAAAAGAGTGTCTTCAAGGACTCTCTTCTGCATTGATGGTTTAGATTCCCCAGAAGCTCACACTTCTTAAGGATACAATATGGATGTTAGTGTGCCCTAGGTCACTTTGGAAGCAGATTTGCAATCATGTTTCAGGTTCTTCTGGCCTAATTTTAAAGAGCAGCAAAATATTTTCCTAGATAGCTGACTAAATCTATCTCCATAAGAACTAATATGACAAAGTGCCACTTTAGATCATTAAAGGAGAGTAATACATTTTAATCAGCAATTATATGAGGAAGGACAAACCAAATGCTATAGCAGTAGGTCATTTTAAAAATTCAGTATTTGTGGCCATCTCCCTTTCAAAATGCATGATGCTATTTCCTGGAAACATCGGTCTTAAAAAACTATTGTCAAGTAAACAAGCCTTGTGTTTCTCACAGCCTTCATGTCTGTGTAGTCTGGGTTTAATTTTCTGTTAAGTACGGGTAGTGTTGGGGGGGAGGACTAAGTTTGAAGTTCTAATGTAGTCAGGCTGGAATCTGTCACTCAGCTTATTGCATGTTGATGACTCAGTGCAGTTTCAGCTGTAAGCAGACCATGATTTATGGACACCAAGTGAACTCCTGCGGCAAAAACCAGCCATGAGATCAGAGCAGCAATAGGGCCCTTTTTTGGCAGGAGACAGCGCCTGCATTTTTCTCATTCATGCCAAACTGCTTTGCACGGCAATTAGCTCTGTCCTCATTTAGTCTCCAGTCCCAAAGGGTAATGAAAGTCATATATCATCTTCAAGGCTGCTAATTATCCAGCTCAGTTACAGGTAGGCTTTGTAACTGTGAGAAGGGCCTGTCTGCTTGATATTTATTGCTCTTCCAATAAGCAAGCAAAGGAGAAGGGGGGAGAAAACTTTCTTGAAAGCTTGCCCATACCCCTTGCCTCAGATCCTCGACATACCTTCTGCAAATGTGCTAGTCAAAGGGGAAATGTCTTCATTCCACATATCCATTTTTCATGCTGTAACTAAACATTCAGCAAGAACAGAGAGCAAGTGCTTGAAACATGAGAGAACATACATTTGGGGTGAGCTTGTCTCTAGTTGTTCACTTGTGGAAAGACAATCCTCTGAATACCCAGCCATGAAAACAGGAGGAAGGGCAATAGGGAAGAATGAGGAACTTTTTTCTCCTCTTCCACTCCTTTCTCTTCCTAGCCCTTCAACACACACAACAGCAGCATCTTGGGAAAACAGCGGGGTTAAAGAGCTGTGATAGCTTTACTGAAGACATATCAGAGGAAGTCTAGAATTCCATAATTGGAACCCTCTCACCAACAGCCCTGAGATACAGTAAAGTTCAAATCTCTATCTAGAGTTGGGGTCCTGCCTGTCTTTCTGTAATAGACTGAACCAGATGTTTGATAATTTCAGTCATTTTGGTATTAAAGAGAACGGGTCTTGCAACTAGAAGCTGTCTTTTGCTGTTATAAATCTTCTGGCCAAATCAACAGCCCAGATTTTTGAGTCTCTACTCTGCCAAGGAATGAACACCTTCCTGAACTTGGATGAAATCCTGGTATGTTTTAAAAAGGTTTGGTTTGCTTTTGAATCACAGTTTTTTGGTTTGGTTTTTATTTTTCTTTCTTACTTATTTAGATCAGTAGGCCTGAAGACTGCAAGGTCTAAGACTAAGCAGTCTGTTGGAGTGCCAGTGTCATCTCTAAATCCCATTAGCCAGCCATGGAGTTGCTAGACATCCTCTGTAACTGCCCAGTAAAATCTCATGCTTTGTATGGAAGCTCACAGAAAAGTTTTCTCCATTAGTTCACAGCCCATGGGTGCCTTTTCAACACTGGTAGCAGTGGCTGCTAGGAAAAAACCTACCGTCTATCTACAGAACTGTAATTTTGATAGCTCTAGTACAGGGCACATCAGTGTGTATGTTTTTCAGCATGGCATCATGTGACATCATATCTCAAAGCATGACATTGATCTCTCTGGCCTTATCAAGACTCTCATTTACTACAGGGTCCATTGTCTGAGAAATCCTCAAGACAACCTCGTGTAGAAAGGCAGCTATCAAAGTAAACAGGTGGAAAGGAGGAACTGGGGCAGAAGCAGTCAGTAAAGCTGAGCAAATAAAGACCTTTGGCTGGCTCTGACCTGTGGCTGGAGGTATGATGGGCAGGAGGAACAGATATGCTCATCGTTTGTGCACAGTGAGAGCAGTATGTGACTATACTGATAGAAGGCAGGGAAGATAGGGACCTATTGTCATAGCAGGGACATGCTGACAAGAGAGTACTCTGCTAGGTATATGGCTTTTTGGGTGGGGAGCTGAACTGCAGCACAGTGGGAGTTCTGCAGACTTTCAAGGCTTTGAACTGCGGTGTGGCATTGGGAGTGGTCCAGCACTGCTCTGGTGCCTCTGGGTATCTCTGCTGGGTTCATTCAGGCCTGATTTTCATTTATGTCAGCAGCAAAAAAGCACATAGAAGGCAGAGACGTGAAAGAAAGGGAGGAAGTTCCTCATTCTTTTTTTTACAGCTTCTCTTCCTGTCTTCACTGTTGTGCAAAAATGGAGGATAAAATTTCGTGAGCAAATGTAATTTTATTTTTCTTTGTGTTGTCAATGGAAGAACATGTTGCAGAGTTTTCACTTCTTTCTGGCCTGGAGGAAGCACTAGAAAGCTGGATGAGATCCAAGTGGTTCACATACAGAGATTTGGGGGAGCATTGCAAAAGAGTGGGTGCTCATCTATCATGTATTGTCAGGTTCCCTTGAACTGAGCACTACTCATCTGACTTATACCAGTCACAAAGGTGCCCTGCAAACCTTGACTTATTTGTCTGTCTTCGCCAAGTTTCCAAACCTGTTGACTTGAACTTTCAGTAATTGCATTCCAAGTGCTCTTCACCCCACCCTTCCTGGAAATAGGTATCCATGCAGCTCCTTCTGACAGCCGTGGGAACTGCTGTTGTATATCCTACTGCACAACAGAACACTGGTGTCTGTATCCTGCTGTATCAAGGCTTGAGGCACCGTGCCACTGGTGGTTATGTAAAGGGCAACAAGTTGGATAGTTGTTGTTGTTCAGGATCAGAGTGGTGATCTGTTTAATCTGATATCTTGGCACTGATAATGGATAGTGCTAACTGCTGTAGAAGAAACTGTCCCCTTTTCTCCTATTGCTTTAATTTTTTTTTTATCTGGTATGGGTTTAAATTACTCTCTTTTTTTTTTTTTTTTCCCAATAGTAAGAATTTACATTTATTAAAAAAAAAAATAAAATAAAAGGGTTGATTGTGAACTATTCATTCTGTAGCCCCCTAGACTTCTTTTTCTACATTCTCTTGAAGTTTTTCTTCAGTCTTCCTTGTGAATTTAGCTGAGAGTGGGAGATAGATAATAGGAAGAAACAAATGTTAAAGGCTTTATCCAAATCCTGCTGAAGCCACTAGTGTATCACCCTTTCCACCATTTGGCTTAGATCTGCCTCCTAAGCCAGCTTATTATGTACTACTAATTAGCATGATACCAATATTGAATATAGCTTTTGGAAATAGTATGCTCTGGGATGAAGAAGAAAAAGTAATGAGAAGTAAATGTTCAAGCCTCTCAAGTTCTCTGCCCACCAAACCTTCTTTTAGAATTTCATTTTGCTTAAGCTTTACGTGTATTGTGTTCTGAAACAAACATTTGTCCGTCCTGTATCTGTTTCCATTAGCACTAACAGCAACCATTGTATCATAAAGGCAGGTATCTCAAATGCTTATTTTTCATTACTAATGGGATTAGTTGTTGTGCACCAAATAATATGGGCATCTGTTGTTTCCTTCTATCACTAAAAATGGGTGAGACCTGGGTGTATTTTTGTATCAGCCATGGCTAATTTGTTTCTAAACTGATGAAAAGGTGGTGAAAGGGTGAGTGTCTGTCCCCTGTCCTTGCTGTTGTGTCAGCAGCCACACTCAGGCAGCTGCAGTGGAGAGCAGATCTGGCTTCTAACCACAGGTACTGACACAAAGCATGGAGGAGAGATGGGTAAGGTGGTAGAAAGGAAGGTCTGTCCCTTTCAGTAACACTTCAGAGTTCAGATAGGTGAAGTTCACCATGAAATCACATCCTTACTATATCTGCATCTATACTCTTTCTGTTTTGGCTTCAGTTTTCAGGTGGCTTCTTCTACAGGTGAGAAAAAATAGGAAACATATAGATATGCTTAATGTGTATAGAAACATACAACACAAAGACAATTTTTTCACTCTATCCATTGAAACGCGTTTTCCCTGTAGATGCTGCTACTCTTTTACATTTTCAATATACTGTACTGGTGCTGCTGCAAATGTAAACTAAAAGACTGTTGTTGGCATTGTGTGCTTTGAATCCATCATATACAGGGATGTTCTGAAATGATACGCTGAAGGAGTATTTCTAAGCAGGAGTTTAATTTGAAAATAGGTGTGGTTGAAAGGCCATGTCAGAGGAGCCTGAGAAATATTTAAAAAAAATAAAAAGTATTTGATCAAGTTCTACCCCAAAACTCTTGCTCTTGTTGCATAAACCCTACACGAAATTCAGCTGCTCTCCAAGTATCTAACTATAGCCTAAAAAGAAAGCTGCTATGAGATAATTTTACTCTCTCCTTTAAGATGAAGCTAACAAAAAAAAAGGGGGGGGGGAGGGGGGAATCTATTTGTTGAACTTTGGATTTTCAAAACTGTTCTTGAGCACGAGCTGAATAAACTGCCATGGGAACCTTGCTCTGCTTATTCCTTGTGGCAAATGGTTGTGATAAGCCTACGTGTTGAGCAGTTTGAACTGCCAGAGAACTCCAGACAACTCCTGGGGAGTTCATTAGTCAGCATTATGTAAAAATTCACTCTGAGAATTCAGGTCTTGAAAACTTTTTGCTAAAATTTCTCTGTGTATAAAATTGGCAGGAAGAAATGTGTGGTGTGTATTTTGTCATTCTACAAATCTTATTTTCATGGAGAAATGACTAATGATTAAAGAATAGCCTGTACCAAGTACCATTCAATGCATGTAATAAGGGAAAATCATGCAAAAGAGAGGTCTGAAGTGTGAAGTACAGGACATGAGAGTATTACTTCCTACTTATGATGAAGATGCTTTTTCCTTTTGTAATAAGCAATCATTGCAAATTTGACCAGCTCCAACAGGGAAGGCATCAATCAGGTGTCATCTGGTAAATGTTAAGCTCATTGTCAGGACTACAAAATCTTTGGCATGTGTATGTACAGAAAGTTGGGGAAGGAATGTTTTATCCAATCTCTTCTTGTATATTCTGCTTTGTATGTGTTACTGTACTATTGTCAACTCTCTAACACCATCTACATGTCATTCCATTTTATGGGAGAGCAAAGTCAAAGAGGTGCACTATGTGTGCAGAGAGGTTTCTGGTGTTACTTAACTCTTTTGGAAATTTGTTCTTCGTTTCATAAAGAAGGCTTGAAGAGCCCACAAGAGATCCCATGACTTGTGCAGATGATTTCTGGGCTTTTTATGAAGCATCCTATTGGGACAGAGGGCTGTAACTGGCGATTATGGTCTTCATCCTGGATATATATCTAAGTATGCTGAAAAGAGAAAAAAAAATATTTTGGTATCAGTTTGAAATTTAATGAGAATTCATTGTAGGTAGCACAGAAGAAAGGTAGCATGCTGATAGTGCTACTGATGTGCTATATTCTTTTATGGGAACCAACTAGCCTCCTGTGAACTCCCATGAGAATCCAGTAAGCAGTACACAGTAGCTGGCTAGAATCAGCAAGTTAGACATAGGTTTATTCTATTCTGACTTTTTTTTTTTACTAGTGAGTTTTAAAGCTAATAATGGAACACTCTTTCTCCAATTAAATGTGTGTCTCAGCCAGATAGGGTACCTGTTGTTCATGGTCTCTTTCTTAATCCCTGGGTTCCTCCACTGCAACAGAGAGAGTATCTTGGAACCTCTGTACCTTTCCTGCTTTGGGAACACTGACAGGATAAAGATGGTGAGTAAAGGCCAAATGTGTTCCTGCTGTTTGAGAAAGATTCCTGAATATGCAAGATTTTTTTCAATTCAGTAGGGTGTTATTTCACAGTTGTGGTCCTGTTCTGCTCAGACTGTTTGAGGCTATTACTATTAAAAGTCATAGTACCTGCTAAGACCATAAAAGTGTAACCATGCATAATTCTTACCTGTGTTTCTAGGCTATATCTCTGTGATTAATTAACATGCTTATTAAGCAAGAAGCGCAATGTTTTATTTACTAATACAATAAACAAACTACCAACATACCTACATTCGGTGAACCATCGGTGATAGTGGCTGTTTTCAGATTCAAACGTAAATTATCACATTGAATAAGTGAAGCAATCCTTTTATTGCTATCTTGCTTCATGTAGATGGACTCATGTTTGTACATTTTTCAGTATTGAAGACAAGGCAACCATCCAGTTGTCCTCATTCAAAACAAAATGGAATTTTCTGTTTAACAAGTCCATTGCAGTATTTATTCAATTTAGGCTATTTCAATATCATTATTAGGAAACAGAGAAGCAAGGGAACACCTCTTCCTATAGATGGTCCTGCAAGTAGTGCTGTAGTATCATAGCATAGCTTTGGCCTGGCTACTAGGACCAGAGACTGGAGAATCCACGAGTCCCAATGTCTCCACAGTACAATAATTAGCACCCGGTTTGGGGCAGGGATCAGTTATGGTTCATGGTAGGTAGCTGTTCAAGTAGAGAGCAGGAGTTGTAGGAGCTCTTTCATGGCTTCCTAAGTGCACTCCTACCACTCTGATTTCTGCTTTCCCAGCTCCTGACACTTATATATCTGTGTCACGGTTGAGACTCATTGGCAGAGGAATGCAACCAGTTTGCCTTTCAGCTTTCCCCATGGTTCCCAGAGGCCTGTATGCCTTGAAGGCAAAATACCTCTTGTGCTTATTACTGATACAGATAGTTTTGCCCCATTTATGGGTACATCAACACTGCAAGTGATGAAACAAACTTGCTCAGCATGAGGAGGTCTGGAACCAAGAATGGCAGGGAAAGGAAGTGGATAGAGCTGTGCTTGCTTTGTAGAACATTTCTCAGTCTAGAAAAACATCATGATTGTGCAAACACAGCCAAAGGAGCTTTAGATCTGAGGTCTTACCTTTCACATCATCCCATGGACTAACCATTCAGTATGCATCCTGGAGTCAGGTCCTCAATTGCTCAGTGAGGAAAAATTCTCATTGGAGTCTGGCAGAAGGAGCATAAAATTTTGTCTAAAAACACTGAATATGCAGTAGCAGCTGTGGGTTGTCAAATCCAGCATAGGATTATACCCCACATCATATGCTTCAGCACTTTATACAGACTGTTTAAATTAATTTTTAATTAGCTCATTATATAGATAGAAGATCTGCTCATCTCAAGTTTCTTAACCACAGCTTTGCCTACAGGTCTCTCTATCAGACAGTTGGATGATGCCAGCACCCAGCTTGAGCTGGAAGTGCTCAAACCCCACAGCAACAAGAGTAATATTAAAAGCTCTGATAGTATCAGACACCACCCTCCATTATGTCACGACTGCATTTCCATTCTCATGCCCAGTTGTCTTATATTCTATAAAGAGCTTGTAGAGGGTGGGGGTTCGTGACTGCTGGAAAACCTACATGCCATGGAGAGCCAAAGATATCTGACTGTGTGTAATGATGCTACCCATAACCTCTGTATAGGTTTTGATGATTAAGTGCAAGTTCAGCCCACCCAAAGTGATTCATAATGAATTGTTGGTCCAGAGATTGCAAACCACAGGTCTTCTCCCTCTTCTGGTTGGGGAAGATTTTGTAGATACACATGCCTAACGAAATGTGACAGTGTCAGTTGCCTGTAATAGTATCACCTGCTTTGGAAATACCCTCTCTTCTCTGTTCCAGATCTGTCCCCTCTGGTGAGATAAACCATGCATATACATAGCTTGCAGTGCACATAGATGGGGTTGAGAAAGTACTCGCTTTACAGATCAGGAATTAAGCTACATATAAAGGCATTTGTATGGGTAAGTACAGGAAATGCGTGCCGTGCTGAGGAACAGGCCACAGATCACTTAAGGTCCAAGTATTGTGCTTAACCAGAGATCATCCTTATCTTCTTGGTACTTACATGTTAACAGTCTCTTCATTAGATGTTCTTAGTTCCATTAACATATTGTCCTTGAAGCTTTCAACCCAATCCAGTACGTGACAAACCGACAACAGTTATAATGAAATTATTCAGAAAAAAATTTGTTGTTGTTGGGGTTTTTTTATTTATTTTGTTTTGTTTTCCTTCCATCAGAAATACCCTCGGAAAACTGACTTCCATGAGACCAGAAGAAGAGCATGGATGTTTCCTATGTTTCAGTATGACTTTTTAAGGGATAGGTGCACCACAGGAGACTAGCTTCAGACTGATCAGATGGAAGGTAAAAGCTGTCAACCTAGCTTGACACACACTGTAAACTTGACTCAAAAATTCTTAAGAAAAAGTTACAATTTGTTCTTTATGCTACAGCAAACCTTTTTGGAATGGTATTCAATCTTAATTTCTATAAAATCCTGCTCTTGACCTGTGTGGAACCATATTACACTTCAATGGTTGGAGGTAATCCGGCCACAAAGACTACTTAAGCTGTTGTCCAGCCATTCCGCACCTCTGGAATCTCATAATAAATTGAATCAACTGAAGGTTAGGAGGGGGGTTAGACAATGAACAGATCTGAATGAGTGTTGAAGCCAATGACTTGTCTCAGTTTTAAATTTCATTACTGTTCAGATTGTTTATCTAGGAAGAACAGGGCAGGGAATGTGTAAGGATATATGTGATGTTTATTTAGCTCTATAGTAGGAAGCTAATTTCGAAGTGGAAGAGCAGAGAGACAGACTGATTTGCTATAGGGATACCATGAATGTATTAATTTTAATGACACTTTTGTTTCATGTGTAACAGAAGAAGATAGTAACTTCATTCAAAGTCTGTTTGAGATCCTTCATTGTTACTGGTTTCCATCCAACTCATTCCAGCTTCTCTATGATTTGACAGCATTCAATGGTCAAATCTTTGTGATATATTTGCTGTGGTTTTATCAATGCCCTACAAAGGCTCATCTCTAGTTCTTGATTGTGGCAAGCCTGAGGATGGAAAACTAAGCTGCACTGAAGTATTTCAATATCCTATTTCACTGCAAACTCACATTAAATTTGCTATTCTCTTTGAAGTCAGTAGAGAAACCCTGACTGACATCAACTGAGTATCTGGTTCTGTGTTTCTGACAACATTACTGCTCGTCTAGTAGAGCAATCCCTGTGGCCTCTGAGAGTGAAAAGTAGCTGAAGCAGTTTCTCAGAGGTCAGGAATGCTAAGAGCCCAGATAATTCACCCTCTAACTAGCTTGGCATCTCCTTCCTCTGTTCTTTTCAACTTGTTCTAACCTGTTAGTACCACTGCCACTGTGTCATAGGTCTGTGCTGAATTGTCAATAGCCTACAAACAGGAGGATGGAGGTAGCTGTGGGGCATGAAAGGGGGAAGATAAGCTAATATTTTGCTTGCCTGAGTGGGAATGTGCTCTCAAAGCTGGCTATTTCTCTGAATATAGATGTTATAGAGGATTTTCTGTAAGACACAGGCATCCTGCCTCCAAAAATAACTTCTGCCTGATCTTTCAAAACCCTTCATAATGTGCCTTGCCAGTTATATGTTGCTGAGCAGGAGGGTTGAGAGGATTATTTCAGCTGTGGCAATCAGTTTACACCTTGAACCACAAGATCGGATTACTTTTGGTATTTAATTTTGAAAAATTTCCCCCAGATGTACTGTACCTTTGCATGTTTCCCAAATGAATTTCATTTTATTTCCTGTTCTTATTTCTAAGCTTTCTCAGGTCCTCTCTGTTACTTCTCTGTCTTCACTTATGTTTGCAACACTTCCTAATTTAGAATCATCTGCAAATTTAATTATTGTATTAGCTCTTTATATCACCTGATATAAAGTGGTTTTAAAATATAACTGAAATATTAAAAACTTGAGTTTAACATTCTCTGCAAATTTCCCAAGGGGCAGTTCCCCCAAATCATTTCTTCTTGGGGGGTTTGCGTATGGTTAATGGTGGATATGTCCATAGTATGTCCATAATAATTATGGACACTGTGATGTGCATAAGACTACTCAATAGAAAATGCTGATATCAATGAATGGCTTCTTTGCTCTGGAAAACTTCACCTACAGACATCGCAAAGGTGCAAAGTAGCATAAATAGGGAGTGGCACGTGGTTGTACAAATGAACAGGCGAGTTTTCGATGGGAAGGAAAAGGTGAATTCAGAGCTGTCACAAACATACTTCATGTCATGTGAAAAAATGAAAACTACTGTAGGAATAGAAGACTCAGATAGTCCAGACAAGCCTGATAGTTCTTTCAAGTAGCAGGAATAGTGAAGGAAGTGGTAAAGTAGTTTTGTGGTGCTTGAAAATGATGTTCTGAACTTGATTTATAGTAAGTGGAAACAAAGGAGCTGAGAAGGAAGATGGGGAAAAGAGAAAAATATTTTAAATAGCCATTGAAACAAAGGGAGTAAGAAAGATGGGGGGGGGGGGGGGGGGGGAGAGGTTTTGTTGTAGGGGGGGCCCCAGTGGATTTATTTTTTAATTTTGGGCGGGAAAAAAAAGGGTGTATTTTAAAAAATTTTAGCCCCTGT
>JANIJG010001251.1:0-80356 GCA_024611175.1 Megaceryle torquata | reverse complement strand
GGTAAAGGAATGATAGAAGGAGGAAAAAAAAAAAAAGAGGAAAGAGAGAGGAAGGAAAAAAAATAATAAATAGTGGATGAAGAACAGAAATAGGGGGGGGTGGGAGGGGGGTGGGTATGGGTGGGGGAAGATGTGTTGATGTAGCTGAGGCACCAGCTGACTAATGTATGAATTCTGAGCAGTAGAATAAAGGCTGAATTTTAAAAAATTTTAGCCCTAGTTTTATGCTAGCATCTAAACAAACATAGTTGAATATTTCAGGTGACCTTCCTGATTTACTAACATGTAACATATCATGCATTGATTCGTTTTTTCAAAATTTAGCTGTTCAGCAGTTCAGTAAGAGTTTGTCTGGCACGTTCCTTATGCAACCTCACGGTTCTCGCAGGATATTTTTTCCTGTACTTGTTTGACTTTGGTGGAGATTCCTTAATGGGCTGACATGTCTTTGTGAATTGCTTGCTCTTCCTTACATTTTGTGATTGCCTATATTCTTACTACAGAAGAAAGAACATAATGAAATATTTTGTTTACCTTTTTTTTTTTTTTTTAAAACATAAGCTGTCTCTTCCATCTTTTATTTAGTGGCTTTTAGATTATTATTTAATAGCTGTATCGCCAGTATAATGGATCATATTTCTCAGTTACTGCCCCTGTGTATTTTAGATACTTTATTAGGCCAAATCATGAACCAGGTGCTAGGTGCTGGGCAAACACAAAGTGAAAGCATGGGTTTTGTCCCAGTGAATTTGCAGCTTATTGCATGTTGTCACACATTCAGCTGTTCTGGTGTTTGGAACTGATATCATATTTTAAGAATCGTTAGTGTTCTAAAACATAGTCTTCACCAAACAAGATTTTAATAAATATACTTTGGCAGAATGAAACTGGAGAGGTTATTTGGGTTTCATGATTGTATTTTTAAGCCAAAGTCTAATTCCCAAGACCACAGGAAAGTGATGGTCACATAGTACTTAAACCAAAATGGTGCTGTTTGTCCAAGATGTTGTCGTGATGCCCAAAGTTATTTTTGTGCAGGGTATTTGGCATTTGCATAATCAAACTTCATCTGTCTAGCTTGTGTGTGTAAGCTAGGTGTCTAGGTAATTTGTATACTCAATAAAAAGAGATGGATACCTACACCTTGATTGTCCTCTGGAAATTCCTCTTTCACATGAAGCCTAGGTCCTACCTTAGGTCCTGCCTTATGGGTCTAAGGGAAGACTGTGTCACTGTCCAACTGTGTATCCACACTGCTATCTCCAAGTCAGGACCTGAACAGGCAGAGTCTCAGTAGTGAATAATTATGTGTATTTTTTTAAGAGGTATATCATTGACAATTGTTCACAGCTGTAATCATAGCTACACTTAGGAATCAGTTTTATTGGGAGGAGGAGCAGCAGGGAAAGGAGATCAGCTTGTATCTTACACAGAAAAAGAGGCTGAGTTGGCGAGGGTCGGATCAAGAGCTTGTCTGTAAATGAAAGCCCTGCCTTCACTAGGCTACAGTCCAGTGGAGGAAAAAAAAAAAAAGGCTCAGTGCATTTCTCTGGTAACCTCACTTATTAGGCAATTTTAATATAGCTGTAACAAGTTTCCTTTAAGCCAGACCTTGGGTAAGGCCTTAGAAATGCTCAGCTGTGCCATGTGGCTTGTAACAAATATCACAAAGTATTGATTCCATAACTGCTCCCTGGCATGTGTTATGTAAATAACAATGTTTGATAGAGTGTGTAGTTCTTTGTGCTGTAATGCATAGGTCTTGGGGAGGTCTTGAGTCAAAAGACAAAAGACCAAATGCCTTCAGTTGTCCTTGGGATGTGTGCATGACACTGCAGCTGCACACACAAGCACCAAGCCCTTCCCTTTTGAGTGCATCTTATAAGGAATAGCTTAATGTTTTATCTGGGTGGGTATAATCTTCTAATTTCATAACTATGAATTTTCTCAGGTTGTCTCTGCCTTGAATATTGTCAGTAATTCTCCACTGGAAAAACTAAATTCACAGTAATTTCACTGCATATGCTCATATTTATACAGATAGAACCTAGAAAAAAATCACGCAGTCTGAAAACACCACTAATTGTACTTCAGCTTGTAGGTTGCAGAGCAGCCTTGTTCTGTTTTCCCACAGCCAAGAGAAGGCCTCAAGGCCAAAGTGTCACCTCAGATTTCTTTTGATCTCAACTTATATTTTATTAACTCCTTTAACTTCACTGAGAGTGTGCAAGGAAACATGTATATTCCTTTTCATATAAAACCAGCATTGTCTTTACATCTTGCGTGCAAATGTATGGACAGTTTTTAATGCAAAGGATTATTTAGATGTAATCTGTATGCCTTGTGAGTTATAGATAAGAAGGGCCGGGCAGCATTTATTCTGCAATGTTTATGATTTATTCCCCTTTTATTTTCTCTCTTTAACTCCATCCAAAATATTTCTGAGAGTCTTAGTGAAATATAATACTTGAAGCCTTTAATGGCGTTTTTTCATCTCTCAATTGCAGAGTGCTTTTCAGGGCTTAATTAAATCTTACGGCGTGCCTTTCAGGTGTGTGTAATTTGAATGCATCCATTCCTGTTTGTGAGGAAACTGAGGCAGGGGGTGGTGAGTTACTCAAGGCTGTGAGCCAAATAAAATGTCAGCATAAGAATTATGGTCCAGGAGATTTGATTAGTATCGTATAATCCTAGCACTATTTGTTTCTTAAAAATTTCATCAGACAACACAAATGATTGCCACCTGATCTGGCAGAGGATATAAAATGCTTCTCCAGACGCTTCCTTTCCTTAGCCTTTGTGATGATGGTTTATGCCTCAGTCCAGCTTTGGGGCCTCTCAAATCTTTGGGCATGTCAGATGTTTGCTCAGCCCTCAAATACAATCGGAAGAAAACAAGTGAATTGTTACATTCTACTTCCATCATCTTCTCAGCATATGATGCAGGCTTTTCTTCCCTTTCCACTGACAGCCTGTTAGGGTGGGATCCAAAGGCATCCATCAACTCCTAAAGTCGTGGCCTTCTACAAGATTAACTCTGTAACGTTAGTTGTTGTGAAAGACATGGGGCTCCTTGCCTGTTCCTTGTCAGTTGTGAAAGGGGAGTTTTTCATCCATCTCCGAACTGAAAAGTATTGAAAGCAGCCTGTCCTCTTCTGCAGGTAGGCAGGTGGAAGGGAAGAAAGCTGCTGGGAGAAAAGTGTTCATTTACTCTGCACATTTACCTTACAAAGATCCTATATAGATTCAGTCAGCAGCAACTAGTACCCCAACACAACTACTGATGATTCTGTAGGATAGGCCATAAAGCATCATATGGCAGTGGGTTAGGAAAGTGGGCAGATATATTTTCTGAGTGATATTTTTTCAGATATATTTTCAGTGATTGTGGGTTGAAAATCATACCACTTTTTGACCAGTGCCTGCCTGTGAAGCAAACAGAGCTCTGTGAGTGTCTCGTGCACGTCTGTCTCCCCACTGTGTGCTCCTGTCTGCAGAGGGGATGGTATTATCTAGACTGTGTGGCAGACCTGGAACTGATGCACACTGGAACTGAAAAAATGGGGTACGGCTATTTCTCTGAAGTTATGTGAAACAAGACTGAAATCAAGCACATGAGAGATCACACAGATAGAGTGTGCAGGCTGAGAGAGCCCTTCCCTTTGTACTAGGCATTATGGTAAGAAAAGGTCTTCTGGCCATGATACAAATTCGTAACAAGCAGAGCAGTAGTTTTAATGTGTTAAGGAACCTATCTTTGGGAAGTCAGTGATGTGAATTAACTTTTCATTCTCTCAGCAGAGAAGCCAAAGATTGAATGATGTCCCTCTGTCACAAGAAATGGATCTCGGACGTAGAGGAAAAAGAGAGGACACTCTTGCTGCTGAATGCACAGTCCTTCACTGACCTGGCTTTGCTGGAGCTTCAGCCTGTGCTGGGCAAGCACTACTCCATCTGGGCTTTCCAAAGCCTGAGTAGGACCTAGCAGTCATGGTGTCTGACTCCAGTCCCTCCAGGTAGGTATACAAAGTGTTACACAGTCTGTTTTCAGTGTGCTGTAGGACAGTTAGTAGCCACTAAACAAGTATAATGAAAGCAAAAAGAAGTTTTCTATTTCCAGCATTATCAGCCTGGTCCCTTAAAAGTACTTGCCCGAGTGTGAAATGGCTCCTCACAGTCCTGCAGAGGCCAATCTTCCACTGCTGTTTTATGAAATGGGCATGGCATGGTTTGTCTTTCTCTCAGTATGATATAATCAGAGTACAAACGAGACCATGCAATTGCTGAATAGTTTTTGGCACTTACTGTTAATCATCTTTCTAATACTTTTATTTTCTCCTTCACACTGACCTCTTTTAACAGTGAAGCCAACAGCTGTGGCCACGTGCACAGGACATACTTTGACAGCAGCAGAACTCAGCTGACAGACTCTGGAATATATTATTTCAGCAGTGTCATCTGAGTCTGTAGCTGGCTCTTCTATAACTGTATTGAAGGTTGAAGGGCCTTGGTTTTTTTCCTTCTTTTCATCTTTCCACTATACCAGCATTGCAGAGGGACCTTAAAGTATGCACAGGAAAACAGGCTTTGGGGACAGGTCTTTACTTCAGGGTTAGAAACCCAGCTTTTTTTAATTTACAAGTACTCAGTTGTGTGTAAATCTGTTTCACTACCCTCACTTCACATCAAAGTATTTGAGCTGTGCTGTACTCAATGAGAGCAAGAGCACATGCTTGTCATTGCATAAGCAAAACAGAAGTACCTTTGGGACTAAGGAGACAGAGAACTGAGTACAGTGCGTCTTAGAGGATTCGCTGCTGATTTCAGTGACAGAGGGTTGGGGTTTTTTACATTATTAGCAATTCTCCAGATTAAAACCTCTGGAAAACCCACCATTTTGAACCTTACTTATGACTGAAGCTATTTCATAAGGATGCTTAGGCTCCTTTGAAACCTCTGTGTGGGGTTGACTGGGGAGACTCAAGGCCACTGGGAAGGAGTGCAGAAAGTGCAAAAAGTGCCTGGAAGCCTAATTTGCCTCTCGCAGATCACAGACCACTCCTCTTGACTCCACTGCTGAACCCCCTCAGCTCTCAGGAGAACTGTGTCAGGAAGTCAGTTGTGTGTATCAGGAGGTATTTCTGCTGATTCCATGCTGGGTAAAGCAAGAGGAATTCCCTGTGAGTGGAGAGAGCATCCTCGAGATCAGGATGCATCCCAGCTCTTTGGTGAAAATGATTCCAGAGGAGTGTTTTAGTGTTTAGTTTTCAGGAACATTAGCTGCACCTTTCATTTCTCCTTTGAAGATTATTTTTTGCTCTGTGAAATGATAAAAAAATGGCAAACCGGTGCACAGGCACACATACCAAAAAGAAGAAAACACAATGTTATGGGAAGAAGCTGAGATTCTATCTGCTTTATTGAATGGTCCTGGAACACAGTAACAAGGGGACAGTCGCATGCTTAATCATCTCACTCTTACAAGTGGAAACGATGCTTGACAACAGAGTACACTGATATGAATGTAAGAGTTGGGGAAAGGAAAAAAACCTAAGGAACAAAATAAGCATAAAATGTAAACAAAATTCTGCTAGGAGTATTTGTAGTGACAGATGCTTTGGTAGATAGGGCAAAAAATATATATTCCTTTCTCCTAAAGGGCAATACGTGGAAGTCCATCAAATAAACTTTGTCCTGGCATATTTTATTTTTGCATGGAGGAAAAGGAAAAGATCTTTTTTGATGTGGGCTTTTTTTCTCTTTTTCCTTCTGCTGTTTTTTCCCTTTCTGCCATACCAGAAAAAAAAAAAAAAAAAGAGATCATGGAAGATAAGCCAGGCAAAAGAAAAAAAAAGGGGGGGGGGGGGGGGAAAAAATTAATATAAAAAAAGATCTTAACTGCAGCCATTTAGGATTTACAACACAGCTGAAACCACCTACAAGAAATTAATAGGTTATTTTTAAACTAGTGAAAGTTTAAATTATAAATGCTGCTATAGCTAGTGGCAAAGTTAAGAACTCCATAAAAGGACAGATTTTTCCAGATTTTTCTTAAAAGGCAGCTGAATGGCGCAGTGTTGTGAATTACAGGAGAGGTTACAACACTCAGCCAGAACCCTGCTTTTATTGCGTCCTGTCTTATCCAAAAATTGGCAGAGAGCAAGGTTTCCTAAGCTCACCTCTCCCACGCTGAAGTATTTTGAAAATAATTTTCTGAAATATTTTATGTATCAGTTCTAAATGAGAGTTTTGGAACTTTAACACTGCTAAGACTAGAAGCTGCAAAAACACTTAAAAAGGAAGCTACAACTTTGAAAATGTATTTACAATCCATATGGGGACAAATCTGTAGCAACACCTAAAAATGCTTTGCGTGAAACAAAAGACGCCCCTTTCCTCTATCATTTTTTGACAGAGTAGTAGTTATCGTAGGTCACTGGAAGAGAAACTGGGCTGACAGAGCTCCTGGGAATAAGTAAAAACACAGTGCAAACCTGCTGTTTGCCCAAAGATGGGTGAAACCTGAGATTGAGCAGACAGTTGCAGTTGATGGAGGAAAAGAGTACCTTGCAACAGCTGTCAGAGAACACTGTAGTGTAACACATCAGAACTGACCATCTACTATTCCCCAACTTGTTACCCCTAAAGTCAGGGAGATAGTTAACATGGAAGAATTTGACACTAAAATGAACAGGATTTGAAAATTCCTGGTCTCTCCAGATCCTTTCAAAGCAGAATGGGAACTTATTTGAGTGTACAGTTTGGAAGTGGTTTGACACAGCAAAACATGCCAGTGACTGGTTAAGGTTGGCCCTAGGCCTTCCCTCCAGCTGTTCATTCGCACCTCTTCCCTTGCACCAACACCACTGCCTGTGGCACCCTACTATGAATATATTTGGAGCCTTAAACCAACAGAAACCCGACCCTAAACCATGTACATACATACACACACACTTTCAAATATTAAGTGGTAGTGGGAGGTGCTAAATCAGAGAAACACAAGGGTTGTCACAAGTATGAAGAGGTGGTTCAATAGAAAAGCAAGTAGCCCTTTTGGTTGCACCTGCCATTACAGTGCAAGGTGCACCTTAGGAAGGCCAAGGTGAAACTCAGCAAGTCTCAAACCCATAAGATAATTATCATCAGGAATAATAACACCCCTAGAAAACAGCTCTGGATTGTCAGGTACCCAAAATGCTAGATAGCAAAATTGTGCCATTTAAGATGGTTTACTGAATACGTATCAGCAAGGGACAATCACTGATCATTTACAGAAAAACCATGTCCCATCTTCCATTTAAACAGTGTCAGTGTTTCAGCCCCTGATATGCTGAGATGAAGCTCAAGACAGTGCAATGAAGACAGGTGAGTATGAATTGGAAGGCTTTAAAAATTATGATGATGAAATTCAGTAATCGATTGAGCCTCTACAGATCTTTTTTTTTTTTTAAATACAATGAAATTGCAGTTTAACCCCCTCCCCTAGACCAATCAAAGCCAAAACAAAACCTGAATCCAGAAGGGTGTGAGGCCACCAGGCATTAAAGAAATCATTGCATGAGATCGGGCACTATGCTTCCGTTCACCATCCTGACACTGTTCTTGCTAACTGGAATATGCAGTCCCTGACTGAAGATAAATATTTTAAAAAGACTTATTAGATAGAAGTAGTTCAGGAATCCATTAGCTGCAGAAGCAAGTTAAATTTTATAGTATAGAAAGTCTTCAAGACAACCTCCACAAAACAAACCTTAAAAATACTAAAGCCAATCACAAAAAAGTGCTATTAGAGGTGACTCAACATACTGTAAGACTTTTAAAATTATTAATTACATAGCAACTGGCTAGTTTTAGATTCATAAGCACATATTCTTCTCTGCAGTTTTATGTACTTTATACTGTTCCAGCCTTCAAAAAAAAAAAAAAAAAAACAACAAAAACCAGTGTTCAAGTAAGTTCTGTTGATTTTTCAAGTCTATTAAAAAAAAAAAAAAAGCTGTCACTACAAAATAAGCTTAATACACCTTTTCCTGAAGTGATATCTTATTCTTTGCATGTAGTAGAAATCATCTGCTTTAGTGCTCTGTCAAACTGCAATTGCTCTTTTGTTACCAAAACTCTCAAGTTACTCCATGATACAAGGAAAAAAAAAAACCCAAAACAAAACCTCCAACCAATCTGAAGTCTAAACAAATGCATTGTGCTCTGGCAGTATCCAGTGTTACCTTGGCATTACCAGTGATACGCTTAATGCTGGAAGTGTGCACATTTGTAGTTCACAAGTGTTTATTTTCAGCATGAGGTAAATCAGTCACGTACATAGCTCAGCGCTTGAAAAATACCATTCTGCTCCGATCAGCATCCTTATAATGGCAAACATGACTTTGCATCAAACATTGTTTTCAAATATTTTTGTATTTCTGTTTTGTTCCAGAAGGCAACACTTTTGCTCAACTTCATATAATCCTACTGTATTCCCTTCTTCAGGGTTTTTAACAGGCATAGTTCTGAAAATCCTCCTATAAATCACATAAATCCTGCTATAAATTATACCAGACCAAGAACATTCAGGAAGTTTAAGGCCAGATGGATTCCATTAGCCTCACCTCCTGTACTCATAGCCTATTAAAATTTTACAGAGATACTCCTGAATTGAAAGGTGTCTTGGTTCTAGCTAAATTACACCTTTCAGAGAGGCATCCAGCCTTGATTAAAACATCAAGAATTCAGTGTTTACCTTAGCAAAGAAGTGCCATATGCTCCCATGAACATTCTGCTTTGCAGACTTAAGTTTTCCTAGGAGCAGATCAAACACAGCTAAGCTCCCACTATGCACATATACTCCTCAGGCCAACTTACACTCAGTTTCATATACCTGTGGGATGGATTATCACCCTAAAAGCAGGGGTTTCAACTGAGACACAAGCTCTTCCATAAGTGTCAACACTTAAGACAGGGGGACAGTCTTTTTGATAGTGCAGTAGGAAGAATATAAAACAAATCCATCATTAGTACAGCAAGACAATCTAAGCAGCACGAGTTTCTGCACGCTGCATATGCTATCACACCTGTAAGAAGCAAGACAGCTGTCTCTTCCAAAGTAACCTCACAGATCAAAAAGTCTACAAAACCTTTCTGTGGTGTCTCTCCACGTATCACTTAACATCTGAACACTAACCATGCTGGTCTGTTTTAAAACCATTGTGCAAGACTTACTAAGCCCTCATAAGACACTAGTGGACTAAGTACTTTCTTTTTTAAATGCAAACCTAGGAAGTGAGACACAATGATAAAATAAGCTATCAAAGGTCACAAAAGTCAATGTCGAGACCAAGATCAGAAGCTTTGAATTCCTGGATCCCAGCCCCTGTGCTCAAGCCCTTTCCCCACCACTTAAAACTTATATGAACAAATGTAGGAGTTTCAGGCATATGCTTTACTTATACATGTACTGGTCACAATGGGACTTCATTAGGAAGACAGGTACTTTGAAAAAAGCTTGGCCTTATCCACAAAAAGATTATTGGAAGTATTTCCACAAATGCCAACCCTTTAATCCTCTCCTCCCCAGCCCTAAACCACTCCCAATTCCTGCCCTCCCTGCCCCCTCCAGCACTTACCAAAAAGCAAAGTTGTGGCCAGTTGTGGATAAAATACCTATATGTGTAAATGGAGTAGGGTTCAGACAGATCTTTGGTGATCAGTCTCATGATATCGGGCATCTGCAGCTCTGACTCATATCGGACGTATCGTATCGTTAGGTCCTCCTCGGGCTGAGAGTCCGTTCCCGAGCCTTTCAAACTGCAAGCTGCTGCTAAGGACCTGGAAAGTAGCAGCAGGGACTCCTCCTCCTCCCCTCCTTCATCCCCCTCCTCCTGCTCTTCCTCCTCCAAGCCAGTCCCTCCTGCCAGTCCATTGCGGGCTGCAGTCTTAGCAGCAGTCGGAGTTGTGGCAGCAGGCTGGCTCCTGTCCCCTCTTGCTGCTGCTGCTGGGGGAGAAGGAGGAGGAGAGGGTGCAGTCCTTCCCTGGGGAGGGAGGTGGTTGGTAAGGGGGGATGAGCACGGTGTTGTGGTTGGGGGCGATGACTGCTGCTGCTGTCCAGAGCCCATTGTTTTGCTGGCTCGCTTGTTCTCCAGCCCCTCAGGGGCTGCCCCTGCCTCCGAGCTGAGGATCTTGCTCTTGAGGGAGGCCCGCAGGTGCCGCAGCTCGGGGCTGATGAGGCCGTTGAGCTGGTGGTTGTGGTGCGGGGGATGATGGTGGTGGTGGTGGAGGCGGTGCTGCTGCTGCGGCCCCCCCTTGCCGCCGTCGCTGCTGCCTCCTCCTCGCCGCTGCTGTTCCCGTCCGCCCGCGAGTTCCTCCTCTTCCTCCTCCTCTTCGGCCTCCTCGTCCTGGGCGCCGGTGCAGGCGGCGGCGGCGGCAGCAGAGGAGGTGGAAGAGGAGGAGGAAGCAGCTCCCCCTCCTCCTCCTCCTCCGGGGAAGGGGGAAAGCGTGTCCCCCTGCGGGGAGAGGACGCTGCTAGGCCCCGGCGGTACCTCGGCCATATCCTACGGGAGAGACCGGCACAAACTCACCGAGGAGGAGGGCGTCAGACGACACGGGGGCGAGGAGGGGGGAGGCGGCGGCCTCACGGGCCGCGGTCGAGGAGGGGAGGGGGGGCGCGAACAAAGGCAGAGACGGTGCCCGGGCCCCGCCTCACCGCCCCGCCGCCGCCTCTTCCTGCTGTCCCGCTCCCCCCGCCGCCGCCGCCGGGACCCTTCCCCGGTCCCTTGGGGGCCCCGGGAGGCCACCCGCCGCCGCCGCGGCCTCCCCGCCCGCCGCCCCGGCCACTCACCCCCGCGTCTCCTCAGCGCCGCGGCTCCCACTCTCCGCTCATCCAGCGGCCGCCAAGCGCGGCCGCCGCTGCCGTAACCCGCGGCCAAGTTTCCTGTCAGCCCTTACGACACTTCCTCCCTTGGCGGCGGAGCCTAGCGACCGTGGGGCGGGGCCGCTTCCCTGTAGGCCCGGGCGGGAGGGAGGCGCGGGAAAGGCCCGGCCGCCCGCACGGTGCAGGAGAGGCCCGAGAGCTTTGCCCTACAAGGTGCAGCCGTCCCAGGGCACGCCGTCCCCGTTGGCCAGTCCAAGAGGCTCGGGACACCCGCTCCCGGGGCTGCCGGCGGGGGTCGCGGCCCGCCCGGGTGAGGGCGCAGTGGGGTCTGGCTCGGGTCTTGGGACGCGCTTGGCCTAGGCCGGTCCCCTCACGCTGGGTGCCGCGGTTGGCGAACGCAGGTTTTACCAGTTGCACTTAAAAATACTCCGGCCCCGGCACCAGTGCCCTCAAAGGTCTCCCGTTTGTGCCCCCCTCCCCCTCCTCGCTCCTACTCCAGGAGACGCTACCTTGGTGCTTGCGCCTTGTTTTGTTGGGTCAGCCCAGCCCTGACTACGCACAGTTCGCTGCCAGCAGTGTTTAGTTAAGGGACAGGCGCCAGCAGTTGTCTTGGTGACACTTGCAGATCAGAGAAGAGCCTGGGAGCTCTTGCTTTTCCTTTCAAAAGCAGCATGAGGAAAGTCATTGCTCGTCTAGATAGGCAGGGGCAGGCCTCGGGCTGTGTGTGCAACTGATAACGGTGGAACCTCTACAAGGCTGCGAGAAGCAGTCTCAAGCCATGTCTGCTGCTGCTCTGCGTTTAATCTCTGTTTTAAGAACACGCTAATAGATATCGCAGCACCAAACAGAGTCCTTCAGATGTGAGGATTCTATGAACACACGGCCCTTCAAAATACAGAGAAATAGTGGGGTTTTTTCCCTTTTCTCACATGAAAGCTTTGCAGGGCTGTTGTAGGACTTGCTCGTTTTCACTTGCTACAGTTATTTTTCAAAGGAGTGACAGGTCTGGACTTAAAAGGAAAACGCAGCAACTACTCTACGTGTTCTAACAGGATTCTTTAATTACAGAGAAAATAGACTGTGGGGTTACAGGCTTCCGCTTATGAATTGCTGAGTTCTGAAGTAGAGTAGGAAAAGAATAAAATACCTTTTTGAAAGTGGGTGAATTACAAGGCTTTTATTCAAATGAATTAATGAGGGAAATAAAATTTTGAGAATGAAGTGGGTCTGTGTGTCCTGTTAGATTTATTTATCCTTTTGCAGGGATCCATTCAGGAAGGTTGATGTGTATTATCACCATTCATTCTGACTTTCTGCGTCCTGCAGTTGCTCTGCAGAGCTGTTTTCAGACACTTCTAGCTGCTCCACAAAGGTATTCACATACATAATTTTCTTGACATCCAGACATCCAGAAAATAAGGACATCCAGAAATAAGGATGTTAGAGACAGGATATTGAGATGGACTTAATCTGGACAATGAACAGTAGGAGCAGGTCAATGCTTAACAAAGAAGCATTCTTTTTTTTTTTTTTTTTTTTTTTTTTTCTCAGAGATGGGGAATTAGTTTGACATGAGCATTTGACATGGAAGTAGAATTAGAATTCCTTCCAACTAAAACATTCTCCATTGTTCTTCACTTATGAACAATGGTTCTTTAAAAAAGTTACCCAGCGTGTAACAGTGATCATGCTACTTGAACTCTGAGTTCAGCAGCAGAACAATAATAAAATCAGGTCTCTTTTTCCTTTCCACATGTCCAAGTCAAAAATAAATGAGATATTTCAGAATCTGATTTTTTCAGGTAGTCACATCAAGGCTTTTCATGAGGCTTGTCAGTTTTATGGCCCTGAGGGTGTCCCCCTTCCTGAGGGTTTGCCCATTTGGGCTCAGGGACAGCTTTGAGATAGTGAAATCAATGGCTGACCAGCACCACTATGCCTGCTTCACCTTGTGCTTGCCCCATCTCCATGGACTTGTCTAGTGAGCTGGACTCTCATCTGAATCTGGTCACTGTCACCAAAGCCTCTCTCCTCACTTTGCTCAGGTACTATTGGGCTGTGCCTTTGTGGTGAGGCCACGCTGCTGTCCTCACCTTTTCCACCCAGCCCACCTTGCTGTCTCACTCGGTCCCCAGCTCCCCTTCACTTCTGGACCAGTGTCCCACTTGGCTTTGCCTTGACAGCGAGGTGTAAGAGCCTGTCTTCACCTCATGATGGAGAGCAGGATCCCTGTGCTGATTTCCTTGTCGTCTTTGTGATGCTCTAAGGATAAAGAAAGGGTATGAACAAGTGCCTGTGACCCCAGCTGAAGAGGGTTTAGCTACTGCTCAATGTCCACAGCTTCAGTGCTTTGGGTGCTACCTCTAAGTGCCTGTACCGGGTCAGGAACTGAACTAGGAGCTCCCCAAGGCTGCACTGGCTGCTCTAGCTAAGCCATCATCTCTTCAGAGCTTGGCCGTGAACTGTGTGGGCAAAGATGCTGTTGTTCAACTAAAGCAGCTTGGCTTTGGTCCTCTGCAGCTCAAATAAATACAAGATGATATCAAAGATGCACATGCCAGTCTCAAATTTCTGCGCTGAACTTTGCATTCAGAGAGGAAATGCAATGTGTGCTAGCATGGGTGGAAATACCAGGTTTGTCCAAGTTCCTGAAGCAGCAAATATGGAATCACATAAAAATGATACTACAAGATTATAGGCACAGGAAAAGAGAAATTCCGTAAAATCAAAACGTATTTTTATGTATCAAATAGCGTTGCTCATTTCCTACCGAGGAAAAGGGCTGTTTAAAGGTAGGAGTCGTGCTCAGAGCACGAATCCACCCATATACAATGGTCAAACCGGGGAAGCTGCGGTTTAGAAGGTGTTGTAACAAGAGAAATCACAAGGGGGTAGTGTTGTACAGCACTCTAGCCTCTCAGTAATTCCCACAGCAGTGCCCCTGTGTCATAAACCAAGTTTATTTTACCAGAGGAAGGTACGAAAGTCACTGCCTGCATCTCTCCTGACAGCAGTCCCTAGGAGGATAACATTTTTCTCCGTGCAAGACAAGGACTCGTAGTGTCAGGATCCATACAGCAGCAGAGTTGCCATCCCCACCTTTGTAGCTATGTTGAAATCAAGTGTGAAATGATAATGAGAGAGGTTTGACAGACTAAAAAAGCCACCAAAACAAAAACCAGAGATCCATGAAAGATGTCAGTCATGACGATATTAATTTAATTTCTTGGTCTTACCATTTGGGGTTTTTTTCTACTATAGGTGAAATCATGTCACTCCTTGATAACTAAAGCTGACTTTCCCGTGCCTCCTGTCAATGGCAGGAAGAAATCATGACTCACCAAGAGGAGTAAAAGGTGTGTCAGTAACCTCAAGAATGCTCCTTCTAATAAGGAACTGTTGAGCTTTTCAGGAAGACTTTCTGTCTTTGCTCTCCTGCTGAGACTCCTCTCACTTCTCCCTGTCTCATGGGGACACAGCAGCCCCCACTAGTATTGGAAGAAACAAAGGAAAGAGCAGAGGGAATCTCCCCACCTGTCTGCTGAATGCAGGCTTGATGTGTGCTTGGAAACCCAATGAAAATGTATTTAAGAGCAGAGATGCTTATTTAGAGATGATCTCATAGGAGACGATTGATTCCACTTTGCCTGGCATCCGGCCTGTGGTCTAATGCTGAATGATTAATTTAAAATGATGTGCTGCACTGTGAATAGCTGGAGACAGCTCTTCTCTTCCCAACACTTTCTCAAAAAGGGACAGAGAAGGAAGGGTTCAGGAGGCAGCTGCAAAGGTGATGTACAGGAAAGCTCAATGTATGACTGTGAAGCTCAAGTCAGTAGCTAAGATCTCAGCCAGTCTGTATAGACCCAACTCCACTGGAAACAGTCCTAGGCACAGAAGGGGAAGTGTGGTGAGAATTATGCATGTTTGGCTTTCTCATCTAGCTGGTTGCTCATTCCATCATTGTTTGGTGCTCTCAGTATTGCACAAGGAGCTATTTTCACTTGAGCAAATCAATATGATGATCTTCTTGCATGAACTGCTCACCCACATGCTCTGACCCATCCCATTTTATTATGTGAAAGGAGCACACTGGCAGGAAATTTCAGGCATACTTTCTTGCAATAACACCCATCAACAGTTTTAGGCTCAGTTTGACCACTTCAGCTGGGTTTGGTTTATAGCTGTCAGGCAAAGGAAGAATGTAGTTACAGTGTATTAAGAAATCATGTGACTCTGTATCTTTTTAAGTGAGCTTGCTGAAAGCTGTACAATAGAGACAGACCAAAACTATATAGCTTTGGGAAAACCCAGTAAAAATCTACCTAAAACTGTTTAAAATAGCATATTTGGTCATTAAAGTACCTTAATCTTTTTAGGAGATCCTCTGTAGTTGCCAGTTTAATTTTGCTGATAGACACCCTTATGGTATGAAATATTTGGTGGAGTAAGGACCTTTAAAAACTGTGGAAGATGTAGAAGGTGGGGATGAAAACTTAATAAGAAAGGGGAGGGGTGGAAGGAGGAGTTAGGGAATCACAGACACATCAGCTTATCTTCAATTTCCTGAAAAATCCTGTAACAAATAATCAAACAAAGTGTAAGCATTTAAGAGAAAACAAGGAGATTAGTGGCAGTCAACATGGATTTGTCAAGAATAAATCATGTCAAATCAGTCTCATTTCCTTACATGTCAGGTTAACAGGCTTTGAGACAGAGGAGGAACAGTTCAAGTTGTAAGTCTTGATGTTAGTTAGACTTTTGATAGGGTATTTTCATAAGCAAGCCAAGGAAATGTGATATAGATGAAGTTCTGAAGGGCTGAGTGCAAAGTGTTTCAGAGGATAGTTCTCAGTTATTTACCAGTAAAGTGTAAAAGACATTGTGTGTGATCTGGTATATTATTCAATGTTTTCAGTGGACTTGAAAGGGTATTTTTTGTATTTGGAGGCAAAGCCATGCAAGGGTAGACTGCAAAGACAGGGTCAGAGTTGCAAAGGATCTTGAGAAATACAGAAATACACGTTGATAAGAACAAGCACAACATGCTGGGCTTAGGAAAAAACAAACAGCTACACAGATACAAGCTGGAGAAGAACTGGAGAACAGAGCTGGAGCTCTGTGGAAAAGAGTATAAAGAGGAGCCCGTTTTCTCCCCTGAGCTGTCAGAAAGAGACAGCTGGAGCCCAGCTTGAGCTTTGCTCCCACTATGGGGGCTAGTTCAGAAACGTGCAGAGTAGCACACAGCAGTGAGCAGGGGGCTCAAAACCAGGGCCTGTGATGTAAAAATGGGGACACTGGGCTTCTTCAGCTTGTGAAAGGGTCAACTAAGAGAGAACACTATCATCTTTTCTTCATGTCCAGGGTGGACAGGACAAGAAGTGCTGACCAAGAGAATTCTGAAAAATATGTTGTGATGCCTTGCAACAAGCTCCTGAAGAGGGTTATCATGGAAAGCTTTTAAGAACAAAAACCATACAGCTGATCCTGCCTTGTTACACAGGAGTAGACTAGAGAAGGTCCTTGAGGTCTTTTTGTACTCTGCTTTTATTAAAATTCCAGCACTTTAATAATCTTTTCCTGTCAAAAGTGGATTTTACATCACAGACACGTGTGCCAAACAGGAAGCTAATGCCATATCACTCATTATATTAACTTCACTGCCAGGGCACTTAGAACAGAGCAAGCAAAGTAGTTCATGTCTAATTATATTAAAAGTTACATTACACTGAGTATTAAACAAATGTTTCAGTGTAAAGTGGCATTGCTTCTCTTATATGACACTACAGCAGCTAATTTCCCCTTCAACAGGATTCCCTGAGGGAGCAGAGAGGGAGAATAGCTGGCCTGAGAAGTGAAACTCCCACTTGCTCCACACCACACAGCGGCAACGCTGATCTTGTCACTCTCCCTTCATCGTGGTGTAGATATTTAAGATAACTAGAAACAGAAACTCCAAAATGCTGCAGGGAATTAGGCAACTCAAACCACCATCCTTCTTAAAATTTATTACTGTGCATGCATAAACCCATTTTTATTCACTTAAGACCAGTACATGGAATACTTGCATTTGATTTGGGACTATTCATGACCTTAAAGCTTAGATGTGGTTTTAAGTATATTGCTGGCTGGGATCTCATAGTTTTGCCTTGATTTTTCTCCCATTCACACTGAATCAAATCCTGATGCCACTGAACAATAACTCAGCTCTGATTTCCCTGGGGCAAGAATTCAACTCATACTGCCTATTCTACAGAGACTTAACTGGCTCATGCAGGGCCAGAGATAGGCAGCAATATTTTGGTTTTTAGTGAGGAAATACGAGTTTCCACATTCCTTTCTGAGGCAGAAAAGTGCTGCCTGCAGTGCCCAGAATAGTTCAAGGGGATGTTTTTAATGCTTTCAAAAATATCCTCCAAGTGAGCCTTGGCAGTATCTCCTGCACCACCTGCTGCTGATACTCTGGAAATCAGGAGGGGTTGGAGGAGGATGGCTGGAGTAAAAGTGGCTTGGGAATCTCACCTCTACACTTGGTTTGATAGTCAGCAGAACCAAAATTTATATTTTGCTGTATGTTCAATCTTGTTTTACTCTATATTTTTCCTGAAAGGAAAATAACAGGATACTTGATGCTCTGAATGCTTTTACTCTCTTCTTTCACTGATGCCTTGTCATGGCTCTGGACAAAACCGTTAGAATTATGGTCTCTATCAAAAAGGTGTGCATTGGAAAAATAAGAAAATAAAATTTCACAAAAAAGTCTGCTACAGTCTTTGCAACAAAGAGATGACATTTAATGATAAAGTTGTCAACATGGCAGTGAAACTTGTACAGAGGAGATCTCTTTCTCAACATGGTTGTTGGTTTTAATCTCTTTCCTACCTTTATTTCTCCGTTCCTTTAAAATAGGGATAGTAACTTCTACATTCTTCAAGGCATTTTGAACATATGTTCCTTATTGTCTAAGCACTGAATGAGCACTGCTAGCCAAAACCAAAGCTGTGGACATTTCAGGGGTGGACCCTGAAAAAGTGATGGGGACACACGAGAGGAGAACAAAGCTCATTTTGGCCCATGCTAATAATCTATTTATCCCTGTGCTTGCATAGAAAACCTCCACCTATGGCTCTCCCCTGCAGTGTGCATTATGTCATGTAATTCAGCAGAAGACAAAGTAGCTAAAGGTCTGACAGGAGAGGAGTTTAACCAAAAACCTTCAGGACACAGGATTATTTTACAAATCCTTGGCTTCCTGGACAACCCCTGGATACCATCTCTGTTTGGTGCAAGCACAGATTAACCATCTAGCACAACCAGCTTCTCCCAAAACATCAGAGCTATGAAACACGTGCCTGGTGGGGCCGAAGGGCAGCCAGAAAGCTGTGAAGCTGAACTTTGTGTGTTGCATTGGCTCAGCGGGCAGGAGGTGGGGCTGAAGGCATGGTTGGATGGACTGCAGCTGTAGGTTAGAGGTCATGCTCAATGTGTGGGCTGTGTACAAGTTTGTCAGGATCCTGCATCACGGTTTCCAGAAATCTCATGCAAACCTCAAAATCCAAATGACCGAATAGTTCTGCATGGAAAAAGAATGTGTCCTTGAAGAAATGGTTAGAAGACAGTCTTATCCAAGAGGTAGAGATCTCCTACATCAGTCTTAAACCTCTTCTTTAATTACAAGTGAGAATATAGTTTTGGATCCAATTTGGTCTCTGCATCTTTTTCAGGTAATGGCTGTTCCTCTCTGTGGATGAGCATAATGACAACAAGACCCCTTGTTCCTTGCCATAGCAGGCAGTCATCACGCAGCACACAGTGGAACAAGGGATAATTTATCCTGCAGTATAACTGGCTTACTGGGAAGATCATTGTCAAAGTCTTGTTAGATCCATGGGGAGAGCATAGAGGAGAGCTTTGCAGGCAGTGGTGTGCTGCCAGGGTGGTGGGACTGATTCAGGCCAAGTGACCAGGTTGACCAGATGGAGACTTCGGGAGCATTCACATTCTTGGGAGCAGCACTGAGAGCCTTTCCTCCCTCTGCCCCACCACTCTGCAAGGATGAGGATTATGGATTGATATCTAGAGGCGCTCTTTCCATCCAAGGCTAGAAAATGGGTCTTCTTGCAAACAAATCCTCATTGGGGTTTATCCTGTGGGGTGTGCTGAAAGCGGAGTTTGCAGGAGCTGTCCTCATGAGGTTCCAGTGCATGTTCTGTATCCTGTGCAAGTACTGAAACTCAGATATGACACAAGGTAATTTTTACCTGTGCCCAGGCGATAACCCTGCTTACACTGCAAGATAACAATCAGTCTGGCTTAGGCCACGTGTTGACTATTATTTGGCACAGAGACACTTGAGAGTATTTCAGAGTGAGACCAGGAATTGCAATTTCCTGACGTGTGTGGAGCAGCCGCGTGTCTGCATCAGAACTGGCTGGGCACATGGGCACTATGAAGGAGCATCGGATGCTGGAGGCACTGGCTCCAGCTGGGCAGAAGCTCTCAGATCCTGTGTCTGCAAGCCCACAGCTCCTTTGAGCTCTCCCCAGCCGCTGTGCTAAAAGATCCTTGATTATTGCCTAATTTGAGCCTAGGGAATCAGCCATAACGAGTAGGTGATTGAATGAATCATGCCTTGCTTTCACTTCCCCAACACAGCAATTCACCCACATTTGTTCATTACTCAGACTTGTTTGCCAAATAATGTATGCACATAATTTTGGGTTGGTAATTCATTCATATGCAGCCTGGGTGAGTACTTAGCAATTGAAATGAGAAAGTCAAGATGTTTTGTTTGGACTCACAAGTTTTTGTTTCTCGATGAAAATCTCAAAAGCATGTTGTAGGGGTGAATGCTCGTGTCATTGAATTCAAAATGTAATTTCTGCATTTATCCTCTAACGCACACATATATTCACGATGTCTTCAGTTGCTAGTAAACATATTGATTGAAAAGGCTGTGAAAAGAAAACACGAAAGGATCCAAAGTTAAACTAATTATTAAAAACAATAGACCATCAAAAACTAACCTGTTGTATGGTCTTTTAATTCTGCATTAAAAAAAAAAAAAAAAACCAACCTACACTGAATTCTGGCCAAAAAATAAAGTGATAAAATGAGTACTGGATGTTTTCCAGCATCCTCTGAAACATTCAGGGTAGAAAATGTCAAACTTCCTGAATTTGAATATTGTATAGAGGAAAAATAAGCATCAGAAATGTAACCAAAAAAATCTTCTGAACACAGTGATGCTTACCAGAGGAAGGAAAAGTGGTGAGTGTGACACCAGATTTTAACATTGTTGTGCCATGATGTAAATCCATGACTCACTCCATCTTAAGTACCTCAGTTCTGATTCCTTTATGGATATAGAGGGGGGCATATGTACATATATATATATGTATGTATGTATAAGGGGATGGCAAAAGGCTACAGGTAAAGTGGAATTGTGAATGACAACAGTTTTTGTGGGCTCAAGAGGCCAGAGAGAAGCAATGACTGAGGGTTTCTAACCATCTAAAAGCATCTTTGGCTCAGGGAGTTTCTAAGAGCCAAATTCTTGGAGACTAAGATCAGAGGAAAAATCACTTTAAGCTCATCCTGTTCCTGTACTTCCAGATATTCACTTTGGCCAGTGCTGGAGACAAGATAAAAAGCAAGTGTGGGTTGAATCAGTCTAATTCTGTGTGTCTGTGATGCTGGATGATGCATGTAAACCACAGACTGGCAGGTCTTGGTTCTGTAGCAGGCAAATTGGCAAGACCTAACATCTAATGTTACACCAGGATACTTCAAAATGCTGGAGACTTGGGAAGGTCAGTCACTACAGAAAGCTTCTGAGGAAGTTTACTGCAATAATTTTTTTAAGAAATGACAACTTTGTGAGGTAAGAGGGAAATCCTGTCAGGAATTACTAGTTGTTTAAAGAGAGGAAAGAAAATACAGAAATAGTGGTCATTTTTCACAACGGAGAGTCTATCAAGCAAGGTCCCCTAAAGGTCTAGTCAAACTGTTCAGGACCTGACCGGAAAAGAATGGGATTTCTGAGGTGCTGCAGCTTTCTGATTGTCCACAGTTATGTGGGATAGTCACAGCTAAAGATTTGTGGCAAAAGAAGAGAATAGATACCAAATCCCTAATGACTATAGGGTACATTCCAAGGAAATTCCATGCTGACAAGTACCAAACAATAAATGTGGGGAAAACTAACTAGCTATGTGTGTGTAATTATAGACTCAAATGGCTATTCCCTGCTCAGGAAAAAAAGCTGTGTGGCAGTATGGATAATTCTATAGAAACAAGGATTCAATTCCCAGCAAAACTCGATAAGTAACCAGGCAGAGAAAGAGATGGCAGAATCTGTGCCCCACATTATTTTTTAAGAAGACCATCAGAATAATAGACATCTAACAGTCAGTTGTCAGCCTCATTAATATTCCAGATGCTGTTGAATTTAACTGTTCCTCTAGTCCAGTGTGGTTGACACCTTACATCTGTAGGGTGTAACTAAAGATATTTGAAAGTAAGATATGCTTATTTCTATGGCTTTTTTTTTTTTTTCACCACATTTGGTTTATTTGCTACAATCTTTAACTCTGTTGTAAGTTGGATGAGGGAAAGAAAAATTCTCCAAATCTGTCTTTTACTGGGAGAGGCAGATTGGAGCTGGGAAGCCTTGTCAGTACATGCTCCCCAAGTCTCCTGCACCCCAAAAGTACACAGAGAAAACTTCTAAGTGCACACACAGGGCATCAGCCACCTCCTCCCATGAAAAATCCACAGAAACAACTCTACTGAATTAATACAACAAAAACTGTTCAAAATGAGCTTATTCGAGAAGCCACATAGATGGAGAGCCAGGAAACCAATGCTGATGAAATAGCCAGCTAGCTTCCAAAACGTTCTCTGCTCTCATCTTTTCATAGCATATATATTATGTTCAATCGTCCCATCTATATGCATAAGAAAAGGTGATGTCAAGAACAGTGAACTGATAGGGCAGTCCACCAGTCCCATTTTGGAGAGGTTAGACAGCGGACCAGGAGGTGCCCTGGCCTTCTGAGGAGCAATATGTCATTTTGTTCCTGGTAGATTGTGAGCACTTTTTGAACCAAATGTTTATCTTGGCTGTTTTCTTTTGCCTGGATCTCATGCAGAGAAATGGCCGTGTCTAAGTAGGCTGATACAGATGGCAACTGCCGGCAGAGTTTGGTCTTCATTCACAAATGGAAAATGACAGGGAGCTACTGCCAACCCGAATTCATCTTCCCCATCACCTTTGCTTTGAGTGAGCTCAGCTTTGCACCAAGCCCAAGACTTGGCAGCTTGGCTTGATTCCTACAGTGGCTCCCAGAAAGCTCCTTCCAAATACCCATGGACGTGGGAGTGTTCAGCTCCAAAGCAGACCTCAGATCCTCAGTGTGATCCCACCATATGGAGCTGGGTGTTGTGAAAACTCTCCACCCCATGGAGGACAGCAGTCACTTTTATCAGTCTGGTACCTACGTCACCATGAATTTAAAGGCACAGAGCTTTACTCTGAAGCTCATCTTCTCTCTGAAGACAAAAAACTATGTGTTGGGCCTGGCAGCTGGTGTTGGCTACAGAAGGCTGCCCATCTGTGCAGAAGATGAAGCCATGCAGCGCTGACTCACCACTCCACCACCTCCTACTTCTGGCAATAACTGGCACAAGCTAATTCAGAGAACATTGGCAAAACAGAGCGTGTGCAGTAAGGGGTTGGAGTTGATGCTCGAATGATCTGAGATCAAGTCACGCTCAGAACAGTCATTCCCAGATAAGTGAGTAATACACGGATGGGAACAGTTCTGCTTGAAGACTAGGTCTCAAACAACAGAAGTTTGGCTTCTTTTGAAATAATCCCCCAGGTATCACCTTACTCCAAAGTATCATACAAAAACATATCATGTCCAGACTGCGGGGGTGAGATTTGCTGAACAAACACAATGTCTACAAGTGCTGACACCTAGTGCTGGACCAGACACCCTTGGCTCCCTTTACATGGGCTGAAACATGCTTTCTACTCCTGCAGTCCATGCTCATCCTACAGCCACTGACTGAAGCAGTTCAGATGGGCCTTGCCCTAGGAAAGGCCTATTTATAATAAAGAACCTGGGTAACCAGCTCAGATGAAGTTAGCAGATAGGGCACCCCTTAAAGACTGGTGAGAAGAATCCCACTCTGCAGACTCAGGAACTCCTCTCCAGATTTTACAGCTTTGAGGAACATTACTGATGCCCAGTGCTATATATATAGTGCATATATGCCTGGAAATAAAAATATCCTTGGGGCAGAAAACCCCCTACTTAGACATGTAACAAAAGACAGTGGCTGCTCCAAAATCCTAGTTCTGCTCTTCAAGCCTACAGATGATCATCCTTAATGAGAGGAGGACTAAGACCCTCCCAGGACAGATAGACCTGGTCTTAGTGGTTCAGGAAAACCCCATTTTTGCTGGGGGCAAAGAGGGTGTAAGATGGGGGGGGAGCAGTAGCGGTTGGAGGTTGGGGGATCAGGGTGTCTTCCGGAGAGGACAGTGATGTTTTGGGGCATCCCATGTGGATAGAAGGGTAGAGCCAGGATCATTCCTTGAAGATGAGAAGAAGAGGTTTTAACATGCCCGTAGCAAGATGGAGCTCTGAGCAGCCTGCTCTAATTGAAGATGTCCCTGCTCACTGCAGGGGGGTTGGACTAGACGACCTATAAAGGTCCCTTCCAACCCAAAGCAGTCTCTGATTCTATGATACTAAAATGCTAACATTTTCCCCAAAAATGTGCTCCAGGCACACTCTTGTGGTTAGAGAGAGCTAGTGCACACTTGAATAAGGCCATTTCTGCACACAGCAGCCCAGAAGAGTGAAGGTGGCCTTTGTGGCTTGTCCTGCCTGCCCAGGGCCCAGGCTGGCACCAAGAAAGCATCAGCTAATACATTTCAGCCACTGCATCCATAATGATCAATGCTATTGTGGTAACCCCCCAAATGCTTTAAAAGCCTCTATGACTGCTTTTATCTGGCTTCAGCTCAGCACAGTGGTGTGTGCCCTGAGGTGGTTGATTATTTAGCACTGTGGATATTAACCCTTCTTCAGGAATGAACTTGGATCTGGGGAAAGGGACACCACAGCTGCTGGAACAAAGGGATGAGGGGTGGGGGGTTTGGGCCACTCAGTTAAAAGGGTTGTGATGTGTGTTAGCCCACACAGAGCATCCTGGATGGCTTTATTTATCTTGGGAAGAGGCAGTTCTGCCTTTGCAGCCTCCCCAGGTGAGCAGCTTTGGATGCTCTCCATCTTGTACCCTCGTACCTTGGCAGTTGGCCTGGCCATGCTGAATCTCCTCCACCTTTGATTCTTGTGGTTTTCCTGAAAGAAGCTGCTTCTTTGCTGACATCCTGGGGGAAGTCCTTCAGTCCTGCTAGTACCTGAGTGATGAAAAGGGCTGTGAAAATCAGAAAGTCCCAAAGTGCTGCTGAAAGTGGATTTATTTTTTTCCCTTTTCTATCAGGACATACAGATGCTGTCCGGGAGGCTCCACTGGGGTCCGTCAGACAGAAAGCATCAGTGACCACTCTGAGTTCTCTATAGCTAGAGCAAAATCTCCTTTTCCCCTACTTTTTGGGAGTGTCCAGGGTGAGGAGGATTCCCCTTGGTTTGTTCCCTCTTTCTGACCTACTTGCCCCGTGTCCCTGTCATCTGGAAAACACGGAGGCTGTGGACCTGCCATACTGATTCTATGGGCTGTGCTGCTCATTCAACCTCTCTGCTTCCCAAAGCCCATCTTGGTATAACTCTGATCTGTGGCTTTTTAGAGCAACCTGTGTAAGGACAGGAATCCTGCAAGATCCGTGACAAAATGCTTCCAGTCTGAGCGACATATACATCATACGAGATCTATGAATGGCTTCACAACTAGGAAATGACTTGAAGTCATCCCTGTTGCTGCCCAGAGATACTGCTGGTTGCTTCCTATCTGTATTTTACAGGTAAGCCCAGAGGGTTTGGATGGGAGCTGCACTGACTCTTCTCCAGTGAATGGCCGTTGCCACTGGCTGCTTAGCACTGGGTATGATTCTGCTGTGCTTTTAGTGCTGAGTTTAAGTCCTTCCCCAGCCCTTCCCTCTGTTTCCCTGCTCCCTTCTGGGTCTGGGCTGAAGATCTGTACAGGTAAGAGGGCAGACTGTCCTGCCCTGGTGCCATATAATTTCTGAGATGACTGTTACCTGAAGAGTCACCAAATCCCACTGCTCCCTGGAGATGCTGTCGGAGATGGGCTGAGAGGCAGCAGTGCCCAAAGCAGAGGGAAAATTTAGGGTTCCTTAGGTCTTCCCCATTTCAGGTCTGGTCATGATGATTGCATCTCGGGCTGGGGTCACTTCCTCCAACTCTCCTTCCCTAGACTCACTTTGACCAGCATCAGTTGTCTGCACTGAATATATTCAGATATAGACTTCAACACCAGGTTGTTCTCCAAGAGACCCTGGGGTTGTTTCCCTGAATCACCTTGCTCCTGTTCTGCCCTGACACTGGGGAGATTATTTGAGAAAGATGCAGTTAGAAATCACCCCTGAAAAATAAACTACCCAAATACAAACCTGGACTATTTGGTGGGGCTGTAGGACAGTGTCACGGAGAAGTGTCACGGAAGACTGGCCCAGTGCCTTGTGATGAAAATCCCAGAGACCCTGGATCTCCTATAAAGTTTAAAAATATTTTTTTTCCTTGCTGATTGGAAACATGACATATTTGCATTTTTGAGCCTGAATAGTTTTAATTCATTTTTTTTATTGTACAAGCTCAAGAGGAACATTTACTTTGTTTTCACTGATTAGTTATACAATTATTCCTTTCAGATACCACATGAACCATGAACCATAATATTGTATTCTTTGCTAATACATTTTGGAAGAGGTATTTACATGAAAACACAATACATAAATGTAATGAATTTTTCAAATGAACACATTGGTAATATAAAATAATCTTTTTTTTTTTTTTTCCCTCCATACACCAAAAATTCATTAAACTTTTCTCAATTAGCAAACTGACTTTTCTAAATAAGCTGCTGATTGAGCAGGAGCCAGCCACACAAACCAGCTGGATTTGATAATGTTGGATGGTGCGTGTCGCTGGGGAGCACACGAGAGAGAGATTATCTCCGATGGCTGGAGGCAGACATCTTCTACTGGATCTAACACCAGTTGAAGGGGGTGCCACTTCCAGCTGTCCACTAGTGAGAACTCAGGTTTAGCTAATACTTAAATGAGAATAATCTTCTGTCTAGGAGGTGAAATGAAATCTTGGTGAAATGAAATCCATTCTGCAGGCTTCTATCAGCATCCCTGCTGTGACCAGCCAGGCCAAGGAGAGAATGCAGTTGAGAACGAAGGAGGAGAAAACCTGGTTGGTTTTCAGCTGGGTGAGGGGGCAGATGGAGCTGCTTATGTCCCTGCAGCTGTGCCAGGAAGAATGAGGCCTAGCTGCAATGCAGACCAGTCTCATGTACTTCAAAATCATCTCTTCTGGATTCTGAAGTCTATAAAAGTGTTAGTTTTGGTTTTCTTTTGGTTTGTTTTTTTTTTTTTTTTCTTCAGGTGTGGGTCTGAAGCCCATGATAGTCTCAGGTTTACTAGGCTGGGTCTGATAGAGCAACAGTGATTCTGTTCAATGGTGACATGAACATCTTGGGGAGATAAACATCCTCTTTCTGAAGTCATCTTTGTGCTCTACCTTTTATTTACAGGTGCTTTTTTAAAAAGAAAACATTTTTTTCCATACTTTCCAGAAAGAGTAATTCCTTTTGTGGACTCATTGAAACACTCTCTGCACAAAACAGTGAATGATGCTGAAATCTTGGTCTAACTGAACTTGGTGGGGAGCCTGCTACTGGCTTTGTTGGGGAGATTTGACTCTGGTCGAGCCTTTTTATATGAAGAGGCATAAATCTGTCAGGAGTAGAGCATCTTTAGCACTACGAACACCTCCCAGTGCCTTTTACATAGATCGTACTGTTAATATCATGCACCTGACCTACTTTGCTTTAATAAGCTCATCTGTGTGCAGTGGAAGATAAGGAAAACCACTCTTCTAACACCAAAAATCCATCCTGTCTATCGATACATGCGTGTCGCTGTCAGTAGGAGATGATCCTGTGCTGATAAGAGCTGGTTTTCCCTCTTGTGCAAGCAAAACTTCCACTGACACCCAGTGAGGCTCAGATTGGGAGGACTGGACCCTGTTACAGTGGTGGGAAGGGCAAGCAATCAGCTTCAGGACCTGGGCATGAACAAGGAGTGAGGAGTGGGATCAATAGTGGGATTTAAGAAACGTGTCAGGGTGTCTCCTGTGTTGGGGTATGCAAGGCTCAGAAAGGGGTTTGCAAAATCCACAGGCTCTGTGTCCATCTCCTCCTGGATGGGCCATGTGCCCGTTTCTCTTTGAAAACTTTAGTTTTCATGTATGACTCCACAGGGCTTCTGCTCTTGTTGGACAACCCAGGGTCTCACTCCTGCAAAGTATCTACGTGCTTCGATTTCCCACCATGTTAACACCAGCCTCCAGCCAAACACAGGCAACCCTGTCTCCAGCATCTCTGCCCCAGGATGGGAAAGTTCTCCTATCTTACATTAAGATATGAGGTTCCTTTTGAAAATCCCAGCCTTTCTTGGGAGAGCTCCTACCACGAACTGTGCTAAATATGTCAGGGTGGGTGTTACGGCTCTCATCATTAGAGGCATCCCTGAGACAACCCCTCTGAGTTCAAAGCATTTCAGCAGCAGAGGAAAGCTGGTTCAGCTCCCAAAATAGCTCCCCGCACGCGACGTGGCGAATGGCAAAGCTCATTACCTGGGTCACGTTCCTGGGCGTAGCTGGCAAATGCCTCTGTGAGAGAAAATCCTGCCTGCAAAGAAATGCCCTTGACCATCTCTAAACCTGCTTTTCCTAGGCTGGGAAGAGCTGGGAGCACAGCTAGACCTGGCTGAGCAGTGCAAAGGTGAGCAGGACCCTTGTCATAAACATGAATGCAGAAGCAGGATGGAAATATGTTTTCCCCCTCTTTCTTTTCTTTTTGCTTTGCCAGTGAATCTGGGTCAGTACTTTTTTCCTTCTCTATTTTTCCCTTGTCCTCTTCTTTGCCTTTTTTTCTTTTTTTTTTTTTTTTTTTTTTTTAAACAGAGAGAAGGTAGATAAATAAATAAACACATGAAGCAAGCTAGTAGCATGGAGGAGAGAGGTTTGCTTTTCTTGTACTCCTTATTTTGGAAACACTGGGATTTTCCAGATGTTGCTTTGATTGCCTCAGCTTTGAGGATGAGAGATGGGGAAAAAATTACTACTTCCCTCAGTGAAATCCAGATATTGAAAGGGGTCTGCATTAGCTTAATTCAAATGCTGATCCCACACTGATTTACACCACTACTTACCTTTTTTTATTTTCTCCACCCAAAGTGGTGGTGGAGCATCAGTATGAGACAGTGGAGTATAACACTCCAGCTCAGGGCCTGATCCTGGCTCTGTTGGGCCTGTTGGATAAGGGCCTGTCCACAGGCTACTGTGAGATGATGTTCCTCTAGCTTGGATAGCTTTGTGGCTTGCCCTGATCCCAGCTTTTTTTGGAGGTCTGAGGCTGCTGCTATGAAAACACTGGTCTGTGAGTAAACACAAAGACATTTCCTCTGGAGCTGGGGACAAGAGGAGCAGCAGCTTCTAGAGAGGAAGGACACAGAGACATATAGATCACCGACAGCCTCAGATGGAAGTAGCCACTTGCAGGGTGTCATCCAGGGAACAGCTACATCCTTTAGCAACCTGGCAACAGCAGCTATGACCTACAAGCTGCTTCTGGATCCTAACAGTCATGTCTGGGAGGAAGGATCAAGTTTATTGATGCCAAATTAATTTGGGTCCCTGTTCAGCAAAATCCCCAAAGAGGAACTGAAACTCAAGCTTTGCTGAGTGGGGGCTGAAATATCCCCCCTCACTTATGGGGTCTGCAGAATCAAGAATTCATCTTTTCACCAAACTATGGTGCAAGGCAGTGTGGCATCTGCACAAAGACAGCCTGGTCCATATTTGGTGTTAATTTCCTGAAGCAGCTCTGGAGATGAATTTAACCATTTGTGTTTTACTGGTGAAATGAGGCATGGAAGAAACTAAGTGAATCCACAAAGGTTGGTCTCGCTCTCGGGAATGAGATACTGATGTATCTTCAGGGTCAGCAGCGCCTTTGTTTGCAGTTACCGATGTTAATATTTGGTCCTGTGGGACATCTTGGGTTCATGTTCTTTCTAGTTAATAACAGCCTTTGTGTAGTCTTCCCTTTGCTGGGGGGAAAGGCTAATGCAATACTCACTGCGCTACAGCTGCTGGCTGGGAATTGTCAATAGGTCATAAATAAATCTACCACCGCACAGGAAAGACAATGAGATTATACATCCTCCTACTACTGCCAATTACAGTAAGAGCAACAATTATAAGGTAGCACTCCTACAGCTACCCTAGGGAGAAAATGAGAGGAAAATGTTCCATTAGCCTAATGAAGAGAGTGTGGTAGAGCTACAGTCAAATTTTCTCACTATTAGCCCTGACTGCGTGCCACTAACACACAAGGGAAGCAGGAGTCATAGGGTAACAATTAAAGTTTCTGACAATTAACCCCTATGATGTACATGCCTCTAACCTGATGAGAAAATTAAAAAGAAACACAGTTACATTTTCTCACCGTTAGTCCCCAGAATGTACAATTGTGGCATTTGCTGGGGACAATGAAGATTGCTCACTCCTGAGGCCTGGGAAATGCCATGCGTGTTGCAGATGTGGTGTTAAATGCTCTTGGGAGCTCTGGGGTGATGAGAATTCATGTGGAGATGGCTTAAACCCCCTCTCTTTTAACACAGAGGAAAGAGTTACTGGTACATTTCCTCATTATCCAGAGGAAAGGATGGATTCTCGCTGTGGGTAATTTTCTGGTGTTGTCCAGCCCCTGCGATATCTCGGGAGGAGAAGAAAGATCAGCTTTGGAAGTAGCAATGGAAATAGGAAATATCTTTCTGGATTCATATTGGCTAGGAGTGCAAAAGGACAGTTTGAGCTCTGCCTTACAGCAGCCTCTGGTGTCACCAAGAGCTGCTTCTTTTCTTACAGGGTGATTTGGTCAGTGCAGTTTCAGGAGCACAGTCCAGTATTTACCAAGGTTTGCAGCACTGTGCTACTTGCAATGCTGCTGGTTTCCGTGGCTTTGTAAGGCCAGGGAAAGACAATGGTGTCTTGAAAACTTGCCTGTAGCAAGTGTGAGGTATGCTGATTTCTAATGAGGACTCCTAAGGTAGGTTGCAAAGTCATAGACTGATTTTCATGTCAAAAATTCTGGAGCAAAATTCAAAACCTACACTAGCATGGACCCAGGCCTTCTCTTCACATTTTTCATTTCTGCTGCTGCCTCTGTGCCTTCTGAGGATCACAGTCAGAAGCCAGATTGGCATCTGGCTGGGGGGTTTGGCCTGAGATATGGATTGGCTTTATTTTCACACCCTATAAAATGTGAGAAGAGAAAAACCTGTTTTCGGACCTCACACAGGCTTGTGGTGCTGAGTATCTCAGTTCTGCTCAGACTGTAACATCAGTATCCTCATAAAACCCCTCTAGAGGATGTCAAGACCTTCCTGGGATCACCTAGAGATCCATCCCCTAAGAGGGTACAAAAGCTATCCCTGTGCCACAGGGGCTCCTGGCTGGTGGGACCTCGGACATCTTTGGTCTGGAAGCCATATCCTGGAGCAGAAGCAGATATTAGCCCAAGCTTAGCACCATGTTGACAGATCTATGGGGTCTTCTGCCTGCAGCTGCCTCCTGTTCAGTCTCCACAGGTTTATTTGCACTAAAAGTCTTACCCCACATCTGAGGAGAGTTTGTGTCACTTTCCCATCACAGGCTTTTGAGCTTGCCCTTGCTGAGAGCTGAATCATAGAATACCAGGTTGGAAGGGACCTCAAGGATCATCTAGTCCAACCTTTTAAGGTAAACTATATATATAGAGAGATGGCCCAGCACCCTGTCAAGCTGAGTCTTAAAACTGTCCAGTGTCAGAGAGTCCACCACTTCCCTTGGGAGATTATTCCAACATCTAATTTTTCTCATGATGAAAAATTTTCTTCTGGAGTCCAGTCAGAATCTCCCCAGGAGTAACTTTTACCCATTACCCCTTGTCTTTTCCATGTGACTCCTTGTAAAAAGGGAGTGTCCATCTTCTTGGTAGCCACCTTTTATGTACTGATACAGGGTAATAAGGTCCCCCCTAAGCCTTCTCTTCTCAAAGCTGAACAAACCCAGTTTTCTCAGCCTTTCTTCATATGGCAGTCCTCTGCTTATCCTCTTGGCCTTTTCTGGACCCTCTCCAGCTTGTCTGCATCTTTTTTGTATAGTGGGGACCAAAACTGAACACAATACTCACAGTAGTAGCTGAGCTAGTGTTCAGCTGGACCATCCCATCTCTGCCATGGAAAGGGGCTGTAAGTGCAGGAAGATGAAACCTTTTCACTTCAGCTGGACATGGGTCCCAAGCACAGCCCAGGCCCTGGACCCTCTGATAGTGGGTCTCCCAGTACCACGTGTGGGATCCTGAGCACTGGCTGGGGCCAATTGTCCTTTTGCTGCCAGTCCAAGCAGTGAGATCCACAGTGCTAGACTCTTCCTTACCGGGGCTGAGATAGCAGAGATAACTTTGGAAAGCAGTGTTGGGGAAAGGGACCTGGGGGTCCTGGTGGACAGCAGGATGACCAGGAAACAGCAATATGCCCCTGTGGCCAAGAAGGCCAATTGCATCCAGGGGTATATTAAATGGGGTGTGGTTAGTAGGTCAAGAGAGGTTCTCCTTCCTCTCTACTCTGCCCTGGTGTGGCCACATCTGGAATATTGTGTCCAGTTCTGGGCTCATCTGTTCAAGAAAAAGGACAAAGAACTTCTCAAAAGAGTCCAGTGCAGAGCCACAAAGATAATGGAGTGGAACATCTCCCTTCTAAGGAAAGGCTTGAGGGAGCTGGGTCTCTTTATCTTAGAGGAAACTGAGTGGTGACCTCATTAATGTTTTTAAGTATGTAAAAGGTGAGTGTCAGGACAATGGAGTGATGTCCAGTGATAGGACAAGGGCCAGTGGGTGCAAGCTGAAACAGAGGAGGTTCTATGTAACTGTAGGGAGAAGCTTTTTCACAGTGAGGGTGACAGAGCACTGGGACAGGCTGCCCAGGGAGCTTGTGGAGACTCCTTCTCTGGAGACATTCTAAACCCACCTAGACGCATTCCTGTGTGACCTGCTCTAGGTGATCCTGCTCTGGCAGGGGAGTTGGACTAGATGATCTTTTGAGGTCCTTTCCAACCCTTACCATTCTGTGATTCTGTAACTAGCCTGAGATGGCTCCTACTTTGCCATTTTGGGGAGCAGCCATGGATTAAGACATGCTAATTCCCTTGTACAGCTTTAGATCATCCTCCCTCAAGCTACACCAAACCACAGTTTTTCTAACTTGCTGCTCAGCAGAAGACTAAGTGCATTTTTCAGCATTGTCATGTCTGTGATCTTTTCGCTGTGCCTATGAACACAAAGAGACTCTCCATCTCCCTCCCTTTTTGCCCCACTGTAAGCTCTCTTCCTTCCCAAATGTCCATCATTGCTACAGATTTACTATATTTTCAGTAACTCATTTCTGTGTCAGAGAACTTGGCACCCATTCATTTATGTGGCATTGGGAATGAGAATCAGGATGGGACTTTCAAAGCCAGCAGAGAGGTTTAGAAGCACAAAGGAATGATAGCTAAATCCTGTGGCTGATTACAAATTACCTGATCAGAGAGTATGTCCTGGCACAGCCCCTGAATAACTTGCTACCAGAGTGAGACCTGCCTCAGCACTGCTGCTCTTGAACCTCGATTTTGATGGAAGATGGAAACCTGTAAATGAGATGGGACCTGCATGATCCCCAGATTTGGCCCAGTCTGGGTAGTGAGGATGACCATGCTTTAGCACAGCATGGCCCATCACATGGGGAAGTGTAGGTGTAATCCGTGACTCAGATGGGCTTGGCCAAACTGAGAGCTCCCTTGCTCCATGGGTGATGGTGTTGCCCTTCACCTGCTCCTCAGGCTTAATACCTTGAATCTGATTGCCTTGGCGAAGGCTCTTTTGCTTTCCTCCTAGTACTATGGAGCAGAGGGCTATGTTAACACTAGTTGGAGAAGTACTAAGGTAGGAACATCTCAAATATCCATCCAAATATCCCATTCATTGCCAAGGAAAATCATAGCAAGATGGGAAGCTGAAGCAGGAGGGAACTTGTGAAGGAAGATGATGGATATGAAAACACATTGGTCTCCTCCAGAGAATACTTTCCTTACTTTCTGTGAGTTAGAGGTGGTGGGTCTAAAAACTTCACTGGTCTGAGTGATTTGTGCAGTAATTTCAGAGCTGACAGGCACTACATGGCGAATCTGAATTCTACTTTTAGTCCCGTTAAGAGATAAGGAATAGTGATTATTATAATTACGATGTGGTTACTTTATTGGTTAAATTAACATTTTGTTGTTGGGGTTGCTGTGCAATATACAATATTATTTTACCTACTGTGCCTTCAAAGTCATCTTGTCACAGCAACAGCATGGCAGCATGGAAAAAGCCTTTTAACAAGTAGGTAAATACATGCCTTTGGGGAAGTCAGAGCGATAATTATGTCAGCTTCAATACATTTGACAGTAAAAAAAAAATAGAGGCTAAAAATAATCTGAAACAAAAATGAAAGAAAATATTGAATGCTTTAAATAAAATCAAGGGAATTAAAAAGGTGCAAAGAATTTAATACAGTGACCTTACTCTTTGGACCAGGCATCAGCAGTCCAGCTATTCACACTGCTAGGGTAGCTTTAGTCTTACAATGCTGTGTAAAGGGTTCCTACACCCCTTTTCTGGGGATAAATAAAGATTTATTGCTAATCCCATCTAAATTAGGTGGAATGGTTCCTTCCATACTTGAGTGTGCTTTTGCGAAAGGAAACGAGGGGACATCTTTCTTCTCTATCCTTCCCTAGTGCATATTGATGCTCCAAGTTTCACTGCAGAATATGATTTAGCTGGACATTGACAGGAGCAGCTGTAGACTTTTGCTTGACCAAATTGTTTAGGTTGTAGAACCAGAAGGGACCTTGGAAGGTCATCTAGTCCAGCCCTCATTGTGGTTTTGAGAAACCTGATGGTATTATTGTGCAAGACACAAAGCAAAGATGGTCAAAGCTTTGGGGCTGCACCATCACCCAGATACAGGAAGGGAAGAGGGCCATAGAAGGGCAATGACAGAAATAATGGGTTATGCCAGTTTTGGGCCATCAGAAGGAAAACAAAGCAACACTTCCTTGTAAACATGCAGATCTTGCAGTAGTAGCTTTGCTGCCCAGAGTGGTTTCATTGTAATTCAATCTGGTACAGCGTTGGAGATCAAGATTGACCTTGGCCATCATCACAGATCTTGGGGCTAGCTCTGCATGGCATCAAACTTCCAGCATAGGTTGGAGCTGCTGTGGCTTGTTCTAGGCTTTGCTAACAGAAGGAAGAGCCAGACTGAGCATGAATGTGTTTTGCTGCAAGATGCACCTTGATGGATTGCTTTGGGACCTACTCTTGTGCTGCTTCTGGAGAGTGGGGCAGGAGAGATGTTGTAGTCCATGGAGTGCCTGCCCCCTTTGGGATCAAAATGCAAAAGAATGCTCTTGCCCTTCATGACTGTGTTGCCACAGCCCCTGCCTGGTACCATGACTGCTCGCCAGTGCAGTCTGGACAAGTGTGGCATCTCCAGTTGATGAAGAAGAGCGCTGAAGGCTCACAGCTTTCTAGACAAAGGCAGAGCCTGGGCATGCAGGTCACCAGCAGCCTTGCTGGCCAAGAGCACCAACACACAAATCCTGTCCCTAGAGTCTGTGCCAAGCGGGAGACCGGGGCTGGCACTCTCCTGATCCAAGGATCAAGGCTGGATGCTGATCTCTCTCTCTTGTCTTTCTTTTCCCTCTGCCCCTAGATGTCAAGCAGAAGAGAAGAAAACCACACCAAAAAAAGAGAAAAATTGTTCTCATGAACAAGTGCTCCCTTGGCTCTAGTCTGTGGGCCAGCAGGCACGAGTGGCAGGAGAGAGTAAAAGGCTTTGGGGCTTAGCTTTCCCAAATGATTGACAAGGACAGAGCTGGATTTGAGGTCATTACTGCAAGAAACAACAGCACCAGACCTGTTCTCTGCTGTGTGCCCCACCACAAGAGCTGAGGAGAAGAGTAGCAATGGATATTGTTCCCCTATAGCAGCAGGCCCCAAGATTTTTAGGTCAGACTCCTGGAGATGGTGGCATCCACTTGGACATCTGAGGTCAGAGCCCTCCCCAGAGCCCTGGCATGGAATGTGCTGTGTCAGAGCCAGCACTGCCATGAGAGAGGAACTCACAGCTTAATCACTGGAATTATTCATCCAATTGGAACCACTCACTTGGACTCTAACTGGGTATGTTTCCATTTTCTTTCCCCCAACATTTTATTGCACAGATGCATTGGTGCTTTAGTATCTAGAAAATAAAATCTGGGACGTGAGTCAGAAGAAGGATATTTCATGACATGTGTATGATTTGCTACTTGTCCCTGCTCCCCCAGCTCAGCTTCCCCTCCCTCTTCTTCTCCACTACTTGTTAAAAGTCAAAAGGTTCTGTGGAAATTGCAGCTATGAACATGCAATTACTCTTTTTACAAGCTAACAAATATCCCATGCATATGTGATCACTATTACACAACCACTTAAACAATACCCCCACACTAGTTTGCATCTGTATAAAGCTTTGGTTGGACACTTTGAACAGATTGTTTGCTGTGTACCCTGGTCTCCATGAAGGAAAGCAGCAAGATTTTTTTTTATAAAGCACATGTGAAGTCAGCCATATGCATAAAATGACATTATTTTTCAAGAGAACTTGATTTGGAAGCAGGAAAAATCTCCTGTATTGTGGTTTTTTCCTAAAAAGAAGGAGTCCTGGGGGACAAAAGCTTTCTCCTGAGTGTAATCTTCAAAACCAGTTTCCTTTCATTAAGCTGGGAGTGGGAAATATGATTTATTTCTTTTCCCCCCACAATAAAATGCTTGTTTCCGCTAGTCTTCCCTCAGAATGGTGCCATCCATCCAGAGCAGTTGAAGATGAGAGTAATCTGCCTCCAACACTTCAATAAATAAAATGTAAATGTTTGTCATAATAATGCCTCCTTTGTCAGCACCAACCCGGGATTTTTCAACCTCTGACTCCCGGCAATGACCGGCTGAGTAGCAACAGCCGAGTGCTGAAAGAATTTTTCAACAGCAATTTGCTTGTTCCAATTTGCTTTTCAGGGCTGCTGATCAGGATTGCTGGCCAGCCTGTAAAAGGATCTCGTCCTATTAATTTGGCCCAGCTTCTCCTCTTGTTCTCGTCATATTTAGTTTCTCCGGTAGTTCCAGTGAGTAAGTTAATTGAATTAGAAGTGCCACCAGGAGCTTGCCTGCGGATCTACGGTTTCATGTAGGAAAAGCGGCTCCCTTCGGCTGCAGAAACAGATACGTGCACCTGTTGAGAAGGTGAAGAAATGTCTAGAGATGACTTATTCCCCTGGCAATAGCCCTCGATTCTCTTCTCAAATTGGTTGGACAATAAAACTCCCTTCATCCGGCAGCAGTTATTCTCCAGCCTGTTCCTTGGACAAATGCAAATGAGATTGAGAAGCATAATCGATGCATTAGAGCAAGGATTGGGAGTGCAGTGATTCAAAAAGTGATTTTGTAGGAATGGATTGATGGCATTTCACGCTGTTTGTTCTCTCTGCAGCTCAAGGACAAATGTGTCAGTTTTAGCAATGTGAAGCATTATTTTTCTAATTGCTTAGTCTGCAATCTCAGCTCACCCACTGGTATCAATAAATATGATGATACCAACTGGAGTCTGACCTTGTTTCTGCTGGCTTTCTCTTAAGCTCAGGGTTAAGTATGGACACACTTTCTGCCAATGAGATAGAAATGGAAACAGAATTATAGTTCATTCTTGCTGTTGCTTTTTTTAATGAGGCTTAGGGGTGAAAGGTGAATAATATTTTTCTCCCAAGTCTTGTAGGTGTGGCATCTGAAAACTGGAAGAAACCTTGGAGAAGTCCTGCAAGTGGCAAAGCGATTTCATAGCAATTTGAGAATACAATCCTGAGTCCATTTCAGAGCTTTACACAGCTTGTCATAGTCATCAGAGGTTTTCCCAGCATGATGGTCCTCTGCTCACCTGGACCATCCCAGAGAGATGTGGTGGCTCAGGCTGAAGACAAGTCTGCTCTGGGCTCAGAAGGGACAGGAGGTGCTGTGGCTTTAAGCTGAGCACAAGCCTAAATATTTGCAAAGGCCAAGCTTTGGTACCAAAGTCATTCCCAACACTCTCCCAGTCTCAAAACTAAGGTCCCCTTAGCCAGCCTCTGAGGAAACATCTGCCTGGAGAAGCAATAAATGAAAGAATAAGATAAAGATGGTGAAGATCTGGATAGCTGATCCAAGACAGCAAAGCAGAGGAGTCTGCAATGCTCACACGATATACGGACACAGCAAACCAGTTGCATCAGTGAACTAGTGACCAGGAAGATAACCCACACAACGTATTTAAGCAACATAAATAAATAACAAGTAAGAAACCATCCCTTCTTGCGAGGCAGTTTTCTGCAGCTGAAGCGCTGGGTTGGTGTCACCACCGGGGGGCAGAAAAGGCCTTTCAAGAACATCAGCCTTACGCATGAAAACTGAAGCCTTGCTGAAGAAAGTTCTTCCTTTATTACTCCATCCCAGCCCTTCATTGAAATTAGGAGATTGATCAGTTGTACATTGATTTTAAAACAGAGTATTTGTCCTATAGAAATGCCACTGAGGGCTGATAAGAGAAATTACCCGCACACCATTGGAAATGTTTCCTGGTTTTGAACAAACCTCTATTTCTTAAGAAATTAAGCAAGAGAGTACCATGATTAATAAGGAAATAGCTTCATGTAATTGGAATAGAATATCATTCTATATCATGTATATGATGACAATTTGTTCCTCTTCGATTTGGGAAAAACAGCTAATGAAACTGCTAACTGCCATTCAGATATTTTGCCTTGATATTTCTCATCTTATTTAGACTGTATACTTATATAGGTGTATATTGTATATACATGCACTCAGACTCACACACTGAACACAGGGTTTGGAACAGTGGAGGAACAGCCCCGTCACATTTTTCTTTTTGCTTAAAATTTGAGTGATGCAGTTGAGGCATTTTCTGTATCTCATATAAATACAACCCAGCCTTCCTAAATAATATAATGTAGTCATTAGCTAAATCGAGTCATCAATTATCTATCACCAATGAGGCAGTTCAGAAACCAGCATGGGGCTTGTGAGGCTTTGCTTTGATTGCTTGTGGTCACTGGGTTGTATTTGTTACGCGATAACATTAGGCAGACAAGAGTCTGGGCTTATTTTCAAAGCTTAATTTCTCTCCCTCACTGGCTTGTTGTGGAGTTCCTGTAGTCATAAATATAGACAATATTGTCAAATCTTCCCTTTTTAGTTTTACCAGATCGTAAGTCCATGTAACATTATATTTACCAGAAAGACCCTAAAGCATTACAGACTATCACGTTACTCCAGATTTTGGCATTTCTTAAAAGGGATTTCTTTCTTAAACCCACTACACTGTAATGGCTCTTAAGAAGCTGTTACTGTCTCGAGTGCAAATCCTTCTTAGTTTGTGTATTACTGACCTGATCAACTGTGATAGGGGCTTTCGATCAGCCTGGGGGGGATTTTATGGTGAGGAGTCCCTCAAGGAAATGCTTTGGAAATTTTCATTGCAAAAGGGACTAAATAAAGAGGGGACACAACCAGGGTGGGGGGACCCCAGTGCAGGTTTCACATGCAAGTACTCACACTGAGGAGCAGCTTTTTAAAAACTCCTAGTATTGAACAGAAGGGAATAAAAAACCCAAGAATGTATCTGACAAAGGTTTAAAAGTTGCCTGTGGAACATACAAATGCCAAAATAGAGCCCTGATTCTGAGAAGACATACGTACATGGTTTTGCTTAAGGAGGCTGATTTTAACAGATCCTATGGACAAGGAATTTGTTCAAGTACCTGCCTAATATCTCAGGATGGGTAAAGTCCTATAAGTGGAACAAAATAATTTTTCTCCCCTCTTGCAGGCATCCCCCTCCCAAATGAGTGTTCAGAGTGAAAATCCTGGCAGCTGCTTTAACCAGAATAAAATCCCACAAATGATATTGTTCCGCCTTTCCACTTGCAATAAGAAAATACATCTGTACGCCCAGTCCTGTAATCAGCTTCTCACCCAGCTAAGCCCCAGATCAGGACCACGCTCCCTCGGTGCCATCTGGGTCTCTGCAGCATTTTTGCAGTTTACACTTCTACAAAATGATGTCATAATTCAGCAAAAAGACAACATATTGGTGAATGGATAAGCAAAGAAAAAAATACATGACTTCAGATGTCAGGCAGCCACGGGTCAGTTGCTTGAGAATTTTTTTTTGTTTTAGTGAATGGCTTCTGTAATCTGTCATGATGTATTTTCCTTTATGAACAGGTTTTGGCACAAACACATCACACCACTCTCCGGAGTAGCAAAGTGATTTTTTTTTTTTTTTTAGCAAAATTCAAGGTGAATCCCAAGAGATATTATTTTCCAGATTAAAACTGGAAAATGCCTTGCCTTTTTAACAAGTGCCACATGCTAATCTGAAATAAAGAGGCAGAGTTGTAAGAGTGAGGAAAAAGCCTGGCTACAACACAGGGCCTGGGGTAGGGCACAGCAAAAGTCATAGTGGGAATATCTTGGTTTTGAAGACCATGTCTCGGCCGTTTGTCCCGTTCCAGCAGGACCAAACACCATTTGGTATTCAATTGACTTTCTAACTTAGGAGACAGGACTTTCCATCTTCAAATACTGAAAATAGATTGCATTCTTGGCCCTTCGCTTTGAACGGTTGGGGAGAATAAACGCACACCCTGGTCGTGTTCTAGTGATCTCCCTAATCTCGGTTGCACTTTGTCAGGACGAGGTAACTGGTAGTTAAGTGAAATACCTTAGATCAAAGGGGGATTAATCGCCAACTGAATCCTTGCTGAATAAACCTGTCATTCAAGAAAATTATTTCCACTGAACTTAGCAGAGGATTGAAGGTATTTGCATAACAGGGACCAACGTACTTCAGCCAGGTTAAAAGGTTCAGAATTCAGGCAGTGTTTAGCTTTTTGGCTCCTTTTCCTTTCAGCAGCCCTGTACAATGGTTTTTAATCTGATAATACAGCTAACTATCTAAATGATGTCAGAACAGGAAAGTATTGCAAAGTTTGGCTGAGGGATGGATCAATTTCACTTTCAGCAACTCCTAAATCTGATTTGTTGGAATTTAAGATGTAATCCTTAAAAAAAAAAAAAAAAAAAGTCCCTTTAAACCAGAGGGCTGTTTATTAACATCCTTTTTTTATTTGACCTTTGTCTTAGAAACACCAGGTCTTGCCTGCTGCCTTACCCAGGGCTCTTTGGGATCGTTCTGTACAGGTTTATCCCGGCGACTGGAAGCGATGTTCGCGGATCCGCACGCTCACCGTGCGCGTGGATCTCTGCAAACACCCACTAACAGATTTTAATTATTTTTTTTTCTTTTCTCTTTCTTCTTTTTAAGCCCATCTTTCGGAGGTCATGCTGAATTTGAATGTAAGTGAGATGGAGATAATTAAATAACGGGACCCAACAGGCTGCCATCATTTTCTAGGATCAGCTCTCAGAAGAGATTTAAGCACCGCAGCCTTGTCCAGGGTTTGTTGTGCAGTTGTGGCAATGATTTTAAACCATATAAATTATCCCTGGTTTATGGCAGTCACTTTTTGCTGTGACTTTTCATGGAGAATTCATTTCTTCTAGAGAGAAGAAGGGCTCTTCCAGGGCTGGAAGGCAATAGCTTTTTAATCTGTGCTAAAGAAAATAGGAAAAACAGTTGAAAAAATGTAGATTTCTGGAGAATGCTTTATGTTGTCTCTCTCCCCAGCCTTCCTGGGGTTCATTTGCAAGTGCTTCCACCACTTCTACCTTTCGGGCATATGGAAGGATGTCAAGCTACATGGCGGACGTCAGGTTTCATAATCAGATTTTGACAATAAATGGAATTTAGCCACTTCTGCATCTAGCCTGTGCCTGGCACCATTCATTCTTTCAGTGGGTGCAGTTCATATTCATCGCAAACTCAAAGCATCTTTCAAGTTAAAAAAATTGCAAAGAATGGTTATCAAAGAAAATGAATAAAATCCATATTGAGATAATTTTTTAGAAAATGATTGAAGTTTTAACCCAAGAAAGGACTCTTAGAGTTTCTTATAGCTTAGAATAAGAACATGTCAATCACGATTAAGCTTCTGGAATTGGAATCCCTTTGAAATGCAGCTGTTTCTTCTTTAATTGTGGCAGCGGACTCAAAAGAAAAGAAAGGTCCAGCCTTAAAGATGAGTAAGGAATACAAAATAGCTCAGGATTAGTTGTGGAGTTCAAAGGTCGCTAATTACACTAAGGAGTTCCCAGACACAGGGAAAACATTAAACAGGTCACCTACCAAACGGGAAACAGACTTTGACTTAAAAAAAAAAAAAAAAAAAAAAAAAAAAAGGGAAAAAAAAAGAAAAGATCCTGAAGAGATAGGTTTCTCGAGAAAATCAAAAGCAACCAGCTGATCTCATTGGGAAGAAAATGGGTTGGGTTTAGTTCTTTGCTGTTATGTGTCTCTACAGATGGCACCAGGCTTTCAAAAAATTATCTAGAGCTCAGCCAGGTTTCCAGGAGGTGCTGTGAAAGGAAGAAGAGGAAAAGGGGGCAGGCCTTTGCCTTAAAATATCTGATTTTTAGTAGTACTGTGGGTCATGAGCTCTTGAAAAAAAACCCCATGAGGGTTGAGACCTCCTCACCAGTTTTTGCCTTGATTTGTTGAGGATAGGCCATCGTGGTGAATGGGTGCATCTTGGATGGGAAGCCTTTTGGTAGAGCTGTACAGCCCCTTTGTGGGCAGTGAGGTTTGGTTTGGAGTAGAGTGGGTCTTACCTTCCCTTGGGAGAAGCACAGCTCCTCTGTTTGTAGGCTCCTCTCTGTCCCCATTGACTTGGGATGGACTGGTGGGACTTCTGTCTTTCCTGACATCCTGCAGATGCAGCAGCTCCTTACTGAGCAGCATTCAAGCTCCAACAATGCTGGTTTCTTCTGAAAGCCTCTAGGCAATATGCTGCTAGTTGTCCTGTCTCCTGGAGGGCTGCAGTAAGCAGTGAACCTCTGGTCCTTTGCATCTGGGTGTGGGTGGAGAGAGACAGCAGCTTTGTTGCCAGTCTGCTCAAAAGGGACAGAATTCACATTTTTAGGAGAACAGAACCTTTTTTCTCTCATGTCCCACTCCCCTCCATGAATCATGTTATTCCTGCAAAAATTGGCAGATTGGTGCATTTTAGGGCAACATGAGATTTGTGGAAATAAGGAAGAAAGATTTTAGATAATCAAGGAGATGCACCTATCGAAGAGGCCTACGCTGCGCCTGTGCAGGGTCCTACTTGTGCCAAAGGAATTTTTAGCACTGGTGTCAGTGGAAGTCATATTGAGAGTTAAAACTCTACTTCCTGCACCTGAATAACCTGGGGTGATGCTCTGAGTTTGCATAGCAAGGTTTTGGTAGCAGGGGGGATACAGGGGTGGCTTCTGTGAGAAGCTGACAGAAGCTTCCCCCGTGTCTGATAGACCCAATGCTAGACAGGTCCAAGATGGACCTGCCGCTGGCCAAGGCCAAGCCCATCAAGTGACAACGGCAGCTCCTCTGGAATAATGCATTTAAGAAGCAGGGGGGCGGGAACAGAACCAAAAGTGAGCAATTGCAGTCAGAGGAGGGAGTGAGAATAAGTGAGATTAACAACCGCAGACACCAAGGTCAGTGAAGGGTGTGTCAAGGTGCTCCAGGTGCCAGAGCAGAGATTCCCTTTCAGCCCATGGTGAAGACCATTGTGAGGCAGCCTGTCCTTCTGCAGCCCAAGGAGGACCCCACACCAGAGCAGGTGGATGCCTGAAGGAGTCTTCCCCATGGGAAGCCCGTGCTGGAGCAGGCTCCTGGCAGGACCTGTGGCCCTGTGGAGAGAGGAGCCCACAGTGGAGCCGGTTTGCTGGAAGGACTTGTGACCCCTCGGGGGAACCCATGCTGGAACAGCCTGTTCCTGAAGGGCTGTAACCCATGGAAAGGACTGATGTTGGAGAATTTTGTGGAGGATTGTCTCATGGGATGGACCCCATGCTGGAGCAGGGGAAGAGTGTGAGGAGTCCTCATGAAGAGGAAGGAGCAGCAGAGACAAGATGTGATGACCTGATGGCAACTCCCATTCTCTGTTCTTGTGTGCCACGGGGTGGGAGGAGGTAGAGAAATTGGGAGTGAAGTTGAGCCCAGGAAGAAGGGAGAGGTGGGGGAAAGATATTTTAAGATTTGGGTTTTATTCTTCATTATCCTACTCTGATTTGATTGGTAAATAAATTATTTTTCCCAAGTTTGGTATGTTTTGCCCATGGTGATAACTGCTGAGTGACCTCTCCCTGTCCTCCTCTCAAACCCATGAGCCTTTCAATCTGTTTCCTCTCCCCTGTCCATCTAAGGAGGGGAGTGACAGAGCGGCTTTGGTGAGCACCTGGCATCCAACCAGGGTCAACCTGCCACAGGTGGCATGAAAGAAATGGAGTTTAGGAACAAGTCCAAGATGTCTCTGTGGGATTCCCACCATACAGTGCTATAGTAGATCTTCCAAGGAAGCTTGTACTTCCCAAACTGAGATCCACAAAATTCTCATCTAATGGCTCCTGTGGGATTCAGAGCTGCAGGGATTTTCTGTCATGGTGCTCTCAGGATGGACATAGCTTCAGGTGGACTTGTTTTATTCCATCCTCAAAGATGCTGTTGGTATTGCCATGTATTTTGTCCATACTGACTGCTGGGTAAATTCTTGCTGCAGGTACAATGTGATTCACGTTCAGTTCCTTCAGATCCCAGTCTGAGGATGGAGAAGCCAATGGATGATGGGACAGCAGAAGGCAATGTGAAAGACTGCGACAATAAAATCAAGCCTAGAGAGCTGCAGTCATGGGAAAGAGGGGGAATAGGACTGAATTTCAGTATGTTCAGAAAGCTGGTCAAAGAGACAAGACTGGCTGGGGGAGGGGTATTTTCTAAAGTGTTCCCATCCTCTAAGGGATGAGAGAACAAGGTGGTGGTGAAGGGCACAGTGAAAGCGGTGAAGGACCAACATGGACTTACAAGCTTTGTTATGACTTAAAACTCAGCAGGGCTTGCACACATAGGACAAAGTGTGACAAATTTCTAGGATAGCGTGAATAAATAGAGGACAACTGCTGTTGAATGTCTAATGCTGTGCTGTTTCAACATTTACTTGTTAACAAATGGCCAAAGTAGTCAACTCTGGTAAAAGCAGGAGAAAAATGCAGAGGAGGGAAGTGCTAAATTATGTAGAAAAAGTAGCTTCTTACAAATTATCTGAAGTAACAGAATTTACTCCGAAGTTCTTGAAGAACTGACAAATACCATCTTGGTGCTGTCACCAAATACCTTGGGACCCTGGTGGGAAGAAAGTGCTGCCAGAAAACTAGAAAGGCACCAAATTACTGAGTAGTACAAGGTAACAGCCAGCACAGATTTGATAACATCAAACCATGGCAGGTAGACTAATTCCTTTCTGTGGGGAGAGGAACAGGCTCTGTGAATGTGGGGGGGAAACTTGTCTCACACATGGACACTGGTGATATTTTTGACCCTGTATCCCAAAGTGATTAGCAAGCTCAGGAGGTAAGCTGAAGTGATGGTGGTGGGAGGGTGTTCCTGGGAGCCCAGGAACCTGCCCTCCAGCAGTGGTTACCAGTCAAGGAAAGGTGGGCGTCCTGGTCCTGTCTTGCTTCTGATACAATTCAGGTTCTGCAGTGGGAGGACTGTACATAAGACACCCAAGGAGATACCTCTCCTCACCATGGCACCTCAATACAACCCTTTGGACATAACACTTTGAGGGAGAGGGACCAGGGGTAGCAAGGGGGTAGGGGTGAAGAACAAAGGAGATTTTGGTGAGAGGCTCAGGAACTCTCAGAAGCTTCAGGGTCTGGTGAGAATCACACCAGTGCCAGGCGCTCCTGCTTTTTTGCTCCTTGTTCAGTCAGTGATTGTACTGGTCCTTCTGGCCACAGCAATGCACATCTAAGCCACCTACTAGGTCTTTTTGACACTCTTTGGTCTCCTTTTTCTTTCACCCTTATCAATGGCATCTGTTCTCACATCCACACCTTTGCACCTGCTTCTGCTGGAACATCTACTTGTTTTATTTTGTTTGGTTTGTTTGTTTGTTTGCATCAGGGTTTGAATGAGGGCTTCAGCACCTTCAGTAATCGCTACTTCCCAACCCTCTGGGAACCTCATCAATGCAAATTCCTTCCACACTTACCACAAGGTGTGAAATAACACAGTTGGGATGCAAAACATGTTTGGGGATGGTTCCCCATTGCCACTGCATTTGGAAACATCAGCCACTTTTTACTGTGTTTAGGGGGTTATAGATGGATTTTGCATTATTTCTTCACCGTGAGAGTGACAGAGCCTGGACCAGGCTGCCCAGAGAGGTTGTGGAGTCTCCTTCTCTAGAGACTTCCAAGACCCACCTGGATCTGTTCCTGTGTGGCCTGCCCTGGGTGTTCCTGTGCTGGCAAGGGGGGTGGACTCGATGATCTCCAGAGGTCCCTTCCAACCCCTACCATTCTATGATTCTATGATTCTTTTCATTTGTTATCGGTTTGTTACATCAGTTTTCTTTGCCAACAAGAGGTGCAGTGTCACCTAAAAAGTTTGACAGTGCATATTTGCTTCAAATTTATGTTAATTGACCCCCTTTCCCTCTCATTTTATTAATGAAGTGAGTTCTCTATTAACTTCTGAGTTATTTATACCCGTAATTTTGTATGGGGAAAAATGTCATGTTGACAACCCAATAATTATTTCAGTCCTTATGTTTATTGTTTTCAATGCCAGCCCTGGAGGCACCTGAAACCTCTACATGCACACATCACTTGATTTTCTCCATGCCTTATGTTCCGTAGGTCATGCCTAAAGGTACCTCAGTCATGATAAAGCTGAGCTGCTAGACATCTAGTTTACTAAGCATATGAAGTTTACTACTAAGCTTACTAGTTTACCAGCTTACCAAGATTTATGAAGCAATCATGAGAATGGGCCCTTCCCAAAAGACAAGCACAGCTGTCAGGCCAGGAGAAAGGCTTCATCTGACTCTTTCTCCACCAGCGTGGGTGTCTCAACAGTTGTTGCACAAGACTGATGGATTAAGGTGTGTGCCAGTTTAACCTGATCTGTTTTGCTGTCTGACTTGTTCACGGGTGCTTTCCAAAGAACAGGGCATGCTGCAGACTCCTGCCTGCCAGAGGGACCTCAGCCACACTTTAGAAAAAAAGCAGATGGAGGCTCCTTTCCCCACTTCTCTCACTCCAGGGCTGCCCCTGAGAGAAGGCAGAGCACTTCAGAAAGAGCCTGAAGTTAGAAGTAGTTCAGAGTTAGTTGTTGGGAGTTAATAGCCCAGAGGTTTATGGAACAAACCCTTACTTCATCAAAATGGGTGCTGGATTGCATGAAGTTGTAGAAAATTGCTTAGGGCTAGAAGAGAAACATCAACCATTCCCTCCCTCCATCTAAACCTCTGTTGATATGTGTGTGCAACGTCATGTAAAGCAGCAGCTACCTCCCATTCCTGAGTAGTGCAGCTCTCCTAACCTGGAGTGATTTAGAGATACGCACAAGAGGGAAACAAAAAGGGAGTATCTGGGATATCTGGGAAGGACCCCAGATGTTAAGTGCAGGGGGTCTCCTAACACACTGGTAATTTTGATGGTCTCATTGCTTCATAGTATTTCTTGAGGAGTACTCTTTGAACATTTGTGAAGGGGAGAAGCCATTTCTCCACAGTGCTGCTGTGCAGAATAGACAGCTCCTATCTCTGGTCTGCTCTCGTGAAACCCCCCTGCAGTGCTGGGGCCAGCTCTGGAGTCCTCAGCACAGCAGAGACAGGGACCTGGTGGAGCGGGGCTAGAGGAGCCCCAGCAATGCTGGGAGGGCTGGAACCCCTCTGCTGGGAGGCCAGGCTGGGAGAGCTGGGGGGGTTCAGCCTGGAGAAGAGAAGGCTCCAGGGAGACCTTCTGGTGGCCTTCCAGTAGTTAAAGGGGCCCGTCAGAAAGATGGGGGCAGGTTTTGAGCAGGGCCTGTTGGGACAGGACAAGGGAGGATGGTTTTAAACTAAAAGAGGGACATTTAGACTGGAGAAGAGGAAGACATTTTTTACAGTGATAGCCATGAAATGCTGGCCCAAGGTGCCCAGAAAGGTGATTGGCACCCCACCCCTGGAACCATTCCAGGTGAGGTTGGCTGAGGCTCTGAGCACCCTGCTCTAGTTACAGATGTCCCTGCTCACTGCAGGGGTGTTGGACTAGATGACCTTTAAAGGTCCTTTCCGACCCAAAATATTCTATCATTCTATATTCCATGATTCTGTGAACTTTCTCATAGGTAGGTGGAAAGCAAACACCACAAACCAAAATCCTGTGGTGGGTGCCCACTTTACAAAACATGATCTAAACCCATCCAGCAGAGATGCCCCCTCTCCCCACTCACGTTGTGGTGTCCAGGCATGCAGATGACTAATGTGTAGGGGCTGGATACTGGGCAAAATCATTAATTCACTGTTTGGCTGATCGTCAAGATGGACACATCACCTGGATGAAACAGGTCATACATAGCACAGCTCTGGCTTACAAGTCTGCATGGCAGCTCCAGCCGAATGGCAGCTTTCACATGAATTGATCCAGCCTATAGAACATTTCACCAACCAATTAGATTACTATCTCCACCTAACCACTTTTTAAATTCTAACTTAAAACTTTTCCCCCTACATAATCACTAATCTTAATCACCCAGCATACAGTTGTGTAAAGAAGAGGTAGGGCAGGAGCAGCTGGCACTCTCAGCTGTAAGACAGAGTCCTTCTCTTCTTTTGTGCTGCTCTCCAGGTTCTGTTTTTCAAGAGCCTTTCAGAATTTGCTCATTTCCTAATGACTCTTTTAAGTCCCTTTCCTGTCTTCCTGCAGATACCAATTTTCTTCTCAAAATTAGAGGTCTCCCTCTGTAAACCGAGTCCTTGTCTGACTATTTTTTCCAGGGAAAATGGCTCAGTGATGGTTTTTTTGGATCCTCTAACAAACTTAGCTGGCATGACCTGCTCAGAGATAGTCTTGTGATTTAAAAAAAAAACCCCAACATGTTCACACCTCTGCATCCTCACCACGCCAGCTTTCAGAGCAATGCAGTTCCCTGGCACGTATGAAAGGGAACTTGCTGCTTCTGCTGACAGAGGCAATCAGTATCCAGTATCACTTCCACTTTTAGAACTGCCACTCCTGCTTTCTGGCCTCTTTTATAATTCTTATAAATTATTGACTCAAATGTATGCTGCATGCTCCTCATGAAAATAACAGAACTCTTCCTTTTACCCTTCTATTAATCTGGAGTCAGATCAGATTCTTGTGACTTAAGGACAGGAACAAGGCACTGAAAGCTTTCACGTTCTGTGATGTCTCCGATTTTACAAAACCAGTGAAATAACTGGGAGTCCTCCCAGAAGAGATGCCCAATTGTACCATTCTGTATCACTAGGTACTCATCTTGTACCAGTTAATGTTAGAATGGAAAGTAAAACTGGCCACAGCAAATACATTTCAAACTGTCTTCTCTAAAAAAATTGTCATCCAGGACTAAACTGTTTTAAACCGACTTATCTTTGTAAGTTAAGTCACCTCTTTTGGTTTTCCTCAACATAAATTTTTAAACAAATGTACAAAGTACAAGTGCTGGAGAAAATTTATTTTCACTGTATTATGACATGACTCTCATTAACTGTCTGGTTTATTCAATACAAAAATAGTTCACAGGCAAATTAGTCAAGTAAGGTTTTGTATAGGATAGGTGCTGGTGCTTTGGAATTCCAGAGGTAGTAATCTGAAGAAATCAGTTCCCGGGCTAAAAAAAAAAAAAACAGGCAAGAAAAATATGAATTATAGGGTGTGTTACAATCAGACATTCCTTCATCCAAGTTAAGAGATGACTAATCCATCCTTACTAGTTTACAGAAAAGGTATAATGGCCTCTTTAAGACTTTTTATTATTTGAAAATTGTTTCTGATAATAAGTCATTTAAAGTCTCAGCTTTCATTACCTTTATTAATGTACCAGTCATGAGCTTAAAATTCAAACAGAGGTTCAGTAAAAAGCAGGTGGATGGCTCGGATTTTGCTCAATGAATATAAATTGCACACTCGATACAAAATGCACAGTATGAAAACGTTGCTGTTTTGAGTTATGATTTAGGTCTGAATGTGACCTGTCACAAAATGAACAGATCACAGTTTTCAAAAGGCATTCACAGACCTCTGCTAACATGACTGACAGAAGCTGCAAGAGCTCGATAGCTACAAACAAAAATGCTTCCATTGGACAGGACTGCTCAGATTTGCTGAGTGCCTACTGTGCTCCCAATTAGTGTATTTTTGGTGCAGACTCAGAAGCAGTCAAATGTTAACTCTACAATAAGCAGATCTGGTTTCTGCTCCAAAGATTCCACCAAGGGATGGTGGTGTGATGAAACTGACAGCAACAGTCTCACCTTGTGTGCAGGAGCTGAGTTCTTTCAGTAGGTATTTCCAATCCACATATCATGTCTCTGAACCAAAGTGTCCTAAACAAGGGGCCAGACTATGGAGAGGCATTCTCTGTACCCTCAGGAAAGGTTCTGCCATTGTGCAGAGCATAGTAAAACAAGACAGAATGAAGGGGAGAGAGCCCAAGACAGAGACTGACTTTGTAAATGAGTCATAAGAGCTTTCACCTGAAAGGGAGATGCTGGTCCCTGCTCCAGGGATACTTTAAGCATCACAAAAATTTAAAAAATTAATAATAATTAAAAAAAATACATATATACACACACAAACACAGAGCACAGAACAGAATTTCTGGGATGCCCCAAGCAAACCAGGAGAAAGCTTTGTCCAGCTTCAGCTACATAATTGAAGTTGTGAACTGGATCTCAGTAACTAAAATGTGCAGTTTCAGCTAAATAAAGGACATTTTTAGCAACTCACATGCAGTGATTTTGGGTTTCCCTGGTGCAAAGACCTGAATAGAATGCTGGTCCACGTAACATCCAGTGAGCGTAAAGTCTGGGATCCTAAAATACAGCTGGAGAAAGAGCAGGTAAATATGATCAGATGCAAACTGTCGTGCTTGCTATGCAATACTGGCAATTGGAGTTACACGCCTGTGGTGTGCAAGTGTACTCCAAAATGACAGGATGTCAAATCCCAAAAGCAAGAAATCAGCAGACTCCATGCTGAGAATCAAGAGGCTAATAATTATGTCAGATTTATAATCAACGTATCTTCATAGGCAATTTAAGATAATAAAAAAATGGCTATTAAGGCCTCTTTTCACAAAGCCTGTGACTTACTTTTACATAAGCAGTGTTCCCGGTACAAACATAATCAGTTGGGTGCTCTTTGCCTGCAGTGCCAAAAGACACGGTTCCAGTGAGAGAAACTTCCAAAGATTTAGGAAACTTCTGTCCTAAAGCCAGAAACAGCATCCGTAAGAAATTATATAGCTATGCCTACACTAAACAAAACTGACTGGGGAGAAAGCAAGATTGTACAGGGGTATTCTGCTTACCGATGACCCAAACCAGTAGGCTCTTCTCTTGTGAGAAATCCAGTTGGCCATAACTAATTTTGTACTCTAATTGAGCAATTGGGCCCCTACAGTAAAAGAGAGAAAAATATAAAGCCATTGGAATTAGTATCATTCAGTATTTAATACCCATTTTGTTAAAAAAGGAAAACAACAGAATGCTTAAAGAAGCTATTTATGTGCATACAGACAAATCATACCTATCTGAGCATGCCTCTAATTGACGTAAGGAAATTACAGAGCAGGAGAAAATCACCATGGTCTCAACCTAGTAATCATAAAAGAGCTGTTGATATTTTACTCTCTTTAGTTCACTGATAGTTTTTGCTAAAACTATGATCAGCATCAGCGACTTTGTATCATTTCATCTTTAAATTTTCACGATAATTATCTGACAGCGTAGTCCTGACAGTTGTCCCAGAGGCTTAAATGAAAACTATCGTTTTAATTTTAAATAACTATATTTTTGGTAAGCTGATCTGTAGCTAGGATTAGCAGTCTTAAGAAACAGGTAACCCTGGGTTAGAAGTGATCTCGAGACTTAATCCACCTGGAGGATTGTGGCAACAAAAATCCCACAGGGAAACAGGATGCACAACAAAAGCAGTTTGGAATGTTACCAAATATTCTGGTACAATTCTGTATTCTGGAAATTACAAGAATCCCATGGGGGCTTCCCAACAACTGCAACATCGGTGTCCACTGGTAGTACTTTGATGGAGCATAATCTGTTATATTGACTCCTGACACATTCATTTCAGGAAGATTATGGAGAAATGGAAGAAATTTATTTAGGATTTCTTTATTCCTACCTGTTGAAAAAAGGTATACGAGCTTCACAGTACTCAAAAGAATTCTTTATGCTTTCATGAAGCTTCAAATTAACTGTTATTTTTAATTGTGATTCCTCTTCAATGAGTTGATAACGTCCCAAAATTGGTGGAACAGGAACCTGGAAAAAACTGTATTCATTCTCAAGGTAAATTAACACCCTCATCATAAAATCAGTTATATGCTATTTTCATTGCTAAATTACTTTAAAAAAAAATAACAAACAAACACATATGAATTCCTGACTCTGTCAAACTCTTCAGGCTTCTTGTGATACACAGATTTGTGGTATACAGAGTTGACAGCTCAGCCTAGACTTGTTTTATCTAATTCAGACATCAAAATGGTTCATTTAAAGCAAGAGCAGCCAGGCCAAGCAGTCAGAGACACTGGCACCTTCAGAACATGACTCAGATGACTCAAGTCCTGAAGTGCCTTCAAACCAGTTTATTATATAAAAAAAACCATTCCACCTGCCTGTATCTGACTGAGACTCATTCAGACACGGTCAACAACACAGGTATTTTTATTCCCATTTGAGGACTGGGAAATAATGAGGGTCAGGGATGTTATTACCTGGGAAGTGTAGTAACACAAGTTGAATGAATCTGAAGGAGGAATGAAAGGAAATTTGTAAGGTCCGTTATACACTGAATCATCCAGCGGCTCGGCACTACTGGACATCAGCATGGCAGGGTCGACAGAAGTCACACAATGATGGACCACAATATCTTGGAGCGGAGGACCATTCGTCGGGAGATTCAAACTGAGGGTTACATTTGGTGCAGATCCCTCTATGTCACACTTGGAAAATATCAAGTCAAGAAGTTATTCTAAAATATCAAGTCAAGAAGTTATTCTAAAATATCTTTCCCTGCAGGCAGAATTAGATGTTCAAATATCAAATACAAGCATTAAAAAAAAAAAACAAAACAAAACCAAAAAAAACCCCCCCAAAAAGAATAATACTCAAAATTTTCAGCTGGCTTTGAACATCTGTATCGACAAGTACTTTCAAAACAAAGTCCTTTTCCTATTTCTGTAGCCTTTCCCACAGTAGGGCTGCGATGCAGTCTTAGCTAAATGTCTCTCAATTGACAAGTACTCTTGAGCAAGAAAACAGCAGATAAGCCAGCCAAGGACTTACTCTAGAGCTACATCACTTCAAATGTTACATAAACAGACTTGGTGATAGCCTAATTAATTGTTACTTTTATAACATCCGCTTAATGGATTCAAGCGTGCTATTAATGGCCACCGTGGTCCCATGTCAGCTTTCTCACGGCAACCATGTGCAGCATGTCCATTGTCTCATCCCTCTGTGTGCCAGCTCAGCACTGCACGATTACACCAAGGCTTTCTTCTTATGTAAGGCCATCCACTCTGCAAGATGACCTAGAAACTTGTCCCTCCGAGAGCAGGAAGCTGTTCACCCACACAATTCCTACCAGCATGGCTGGCAGGAAATAACCCAGTCTTCAGAAGCGCAGTGCATAGGTTGGTTTCCTTTGGAAATGAGTATCCCACCTCTTGTGGGTAATTAAATTACCATCATCCACTTTATTAGAAGGTGTTTCTCTTCTTAAAACACACAAATAAGAGTGTACTGTGATGCTATAGTGTGCTTCCTAAGCAGAATTCAGAATGCAGAATGTTAAATCCATTCAGTACAGAAAACATTAATATTAATGTATTTACAGATCTTTCTAATCAATATTCCCAAATTTTTTTAATATTAAACAATGAAAACCATTGTCACATAGAGAAATGGTCAAAATAATTATACAACCAGTTTCTTTCACCTGATTCTGTATCAGCTATTCTTACATCGGCCAAATGAACATTCAAAATGTTCTTCAAATAGAATAAATTTGGACAGAAAATTGAACTTTCATGTGGTCGGTAATTAAAAATGCTCAGGTAAAGACACTTGCAGAAGACTCACTCAGAAATTTTGTTTCTGTTCATAATTTAACACACTACTTATTAGATAGCTAGAAATAACTTTAGTGTTAGCAGCACCATTTCCTAGTCTGTAGATGGAAAGACTGTATGAAAAGATTTTTCCCTCTTCAATTTAAAATAATGAAAATCTGGGACAATACATGCAGTGCAGCTACTGCTGGAAATTTAAGTCCCATGAACAACTGAAAAAATGCATGAAGTATGTAGGAAAAAAAACAGAGATCAAAATAAAACCCACTAATGCATCAGTCTACTGTGTAATAATTTGTTACACTTTGAAATACACACTATTCACTAAAATGGCAGGAGGATTTACTTTCCCAGTACGCTTGCTTGAAAAATACTCTGGTCAGGTTTGCACATAAAATGCTCTCACCTTGCAATTTACAGCTCCATAAACCTGCCACGTGTCCACAACATCTCTTTTGTCATACTGCATACACTTGACTTTTTCAGTGATAGAAACATTAACCTGAGGTTTGCCTTTGTACGTGTTAGATCTCCAAGCCGGCTGATTCTTATCCGTAGGCATCTCCTGGATGTCATCGAAAGAGCTGTTTAAGCTGCGTATGTTCGTGTTTAAGGGGGTGCCAAGAGGACAGGCCTGTATAAGCAAAGTTCGAAGCTGGCTGATTTTTGCACTCATCTCAGCTTCATTTTTCCGACTTGAAGAGAGGTAATCCACGATGCCTAACAGAAGAGCCAGTCCTTGCGAGAGCCCGCTAACAGTAAGGAGGGGAGGCCGTGGCTCCAAGCTCTCCTCAACCAGTGGAAGACACGCATATATCAGACCACTCTTCTGAAAAGCAAGCACAGGCCAGAGATCCCCTCCTTCGGTGCGAACCGAATACACCGATGAATGATTGATTCGAGTACAAGTATCTCGATGCTCCACAAAAATATGGTCATCTACGAGTCTCAGTTCAAAAAGCAAGGCTTTAAGAAAAGCACTGTCAGATGGTACAGGCACATGCGTTGACCCATTGAAGGTCTCGGCGCGTATTTCAACAGTGGGGTAACGTCTGTGACATGAAAATAAGAGCATCTTAATGCTACGTCTCTTTTTCCACCCGAACTGTCATAGCAACAGAGTTCCTAGAAGCAGAACCACACGTTCCCTTTTCTGGCTGTCAGAGAATGCAAAAGCATTATATAAATCTTTGGAATATTGATATATTCAAGGATGGGCTTCTCTTAGGTATTTAAATAACTCCCAAAGGCTCCCCTGGTGCTACAAGTAACCTTGTGTAAGTGGAAGCCAGCAGCATCCTGATAGAAACAGTGACGGGATCAGAACCTAAATCACTGTCAATAAACCTATTTTCTCGTAATTAGGATTCATTTTAGCAGGTGGATTCTTACTGGAAACTTTGAGCAGATACATTCACTCATTTTTTAAAAGAAAATGTGAATCTGTTGACCTTCCTGTTGCACAAAGGTGTAAGATGTTTAAACGACACTGATGAACCCAAGCACAACTCACACCAGTGCAGCGAATCTTCACCGGCAAAACATTTCTAATAGGTGAGATCACACTAAAGACAAGTTTTCAGACATTTAAGAAAACAGATGTCCCATACAATAAGTCAATGATAACAACTTCTTGCCTATATATAGATAGTATGACACTGCTACAGCTCTGCCACTCTACTAAACACTGTATTTATGAGAGAGTATAATGGAAATGGAAGTTACATATATACAGGATTTTTCATTGCTGTTCAATGATCAGCAATTGATCAGCAGCAGTTGCTTTAACCAATTAACTACATTAACTAGAAAATTTTACAATATTATGTACAGTGAAATCTTTTTGGATATGTAAGTCAAATTTTTCAAGCAAGGACTGCATAGTTTGGAGGGAGGAGGAGCAAAATGGATTCCACACTGTAAGTGCAATATATGTGACTTAAGGTTGTTATGACTGTTCCATAATTTCTTTTTTTTTCCCCAAGTATTTAAGATGTAATCATAATGTCAGGGAAATGCAAGGTTTTCTGTATTTTAAAATTGCTGTTGCATCAGTGTGTATGTTTTCTCCTAGAAATAATATTTGAGAAAAACCATTCTAGCTGTTTAATGCTACATCTGGGATTTTTAATTCAGAAGCAGCATTACTTTTTTGAAAGAGAGATGGATGAATTTCTTCTCATGTTAACTTAAATCTATCAAGAGAAATTGATGAGCTGTCTTTTAGCAAATAGCCTTGGAAAAAAAAAAAAAATTACTTCCACTAATGAATTGGTTTACATCCTTTTTTTGAACTACAGACTCCCCTGAGTGTCTCCTACATTAAGTTTGGTAACAGGCTGACTCGTCTACATTCTACTTTGTGGATTTTTTTAGTAGTTATACACGGACCCACAAAGTGCATATCAGAGGTTACTCACCAGGCAAGTAGTTAAATCACTTTAATGAATCATCTTGCAGCACATCTGTTCTCAGGCTACATGTTTGTTTGTGCTCAGAGCCAGGCTTACAGACAAACATGAGAGAAAAAGTGCACAGATACACAAAAAGGGGGGAAAAAATGGAGGCATTTATTTGATCTTTTTAAACACGCATTGACAGCCTGTTTCTGAAATTGTCAGGGAACCTGCAATCCCAGCAGTGAGGTATTTTGTTTTATCTGTGACCTCCAGATACAGTGTTCCTATTCTGCTCCTGAACACTTGCATGGTTCTCATCCTGTTGCCTCTAAGTCCCACCTACACCATCTTTCCTTAACTGAGTAGCAGAGTCTCTTGCTGGAGGCACTTCCTCAGGCTTATTTTCTCTGACTGTGCTTTTTTGATTCTTAATCAGGCATCTACAACCTTTTTTTTTTTCCCCTCAGTAAGGAAAAAGCAAGCATAAACAGAGAGAAGTCAGACCTATGAGATCCGTAAACAGGATACAGACGACAGTAAAATGCCTCCCTGCAGTCTCATGTCTACTTTACAGAGTGAGGAAACAGAGTGTTTTTGTAGCTCAAAAATTTACGACAACTTCCAGAGCAAGGCTGCTGATAAAGGGAATACCTGTAACCTTGGTGAGCATCACCTATTTTCGGTTGATGTTTTACAAACAAAGAAAGAGGAGATATTTAAGTTTAGTTTTGTTATACTTAGGTCCCTGCTCCATTTGCTGAAGCTGTCCCTAGGCCACAGAGATCTTCTCCCCCTCCCACTGAAACCTTCCAGCTTTAGCTGAGTCATTAGGTGATTAGTTAGCCCTTCGGATCTCTGTTTTTCAGTATTCCCTTCTAGAAAGTCATGAAAACTTAAAAAGATGAAAGTTACCAGAGATGAATGAGCTTTGACGATTCAAGAGAGAGACCATGCTTGTTGCCTGAATTAAGTTATGATCAGCTCAAAAAAGGTGGAATGCTTTGATGTCCCAGATGTCTTCTCTGAGGTTAAAGATCAGGGCTCACGTATCTCCAGCTGAGTGTGTAAGTCCCGAAACCAACAGTTTCCATGTGATCCGGCATTCTTTATATTGTCTGTGCGCTTTGTTGAATTTAAGGTCAGTTAGGAGGATAAACTTGGGGGTTCCACAGCCCTATTATTTCCTCTGGGAACTTGAAAGATCTAAGTCTGAAAATCACTTGAAAGTATCAAGTATAGTTTGCCCTTTTCAAAGGAGCGCTTTCCTTGTCTCTGCCACTTACTGTGTGACAAGTTACTTCACGTATCCCTGTCACTAGCCCCCCCCTTCCTCTGTGGCGATTACACTCTCAAGATTTTTTGGGACAAGGCTTTCTCTTTTCTCTGTGTTTGTAGAGGGGAGGCCTCATCTCTACTCCTATAGGTAATACAAGGACTATAATACTAATCCTAAAACAATCAGAGAAAGGTCCAGGGTAGAGATCTGTCTGCACCTGAAGATGGAAGATAGTCTAACTTGGTTTTTGTTGTGCCTTTTTTTTTTACCTTCTAGGTTCTCTCTTCAGTTTTACTGAATTCATACTAGAACTGTAGATCATATTTATCATCCAGGTCTCAGTATTTTTCCCTTCCCTATCCCCCCAGTTATTTTTCATCCCATTCTTTGGAACCGAGTCCTCTGAAATCACAGAGGATACAAAGAAATGGCAACAAATTTTGCCAAATGAACCAAAAGCAGCCTGCCTGGCCCAAAGGCTTACTTAAAACTCTTTAAGAGTTCTAAATCAAAAGTCCTCCTTTGGATCATTGACATCAAAAAACTGCTTTTGTATGTAAAATTTGAAATCAAATAAAGAGTTAAGTTTCTACGTGAAAATACTGTGCTTTTTGTAAAGTGACATAACAATACCAAGAGATTAAAAGTAAAATGTATGCTTTCTATTTTGCCCACTTTGTTCATCTGACAGTATCTCATAATCACTACATTGGCCCTTTTCCGTGTTAGGACACAGAAGAACTATGTAAAATCTTCACAGTAACTTATAGGAAGTGGAACAGCTAATGAAAGTCATGTGGAAAATACAGAAGTTGTAAAAAAAACCAAAATTCAGCCAAAAAGCACATTATCTGACGCTCAAAGTTTTCAAAACTGGGTTCAGAAACCTCCAGTGGCCAGCGGCTCTTCGACGAGTGAAGGGATTTATTCTGCACCAGACTATTCGGATATTTTTCCATCTGTTTCGGGGCCCCCAGGCAGCCCCGTCTGCTCGGAGAACGTCGGCGAAGCCTTCGCACCGAGCCCGCGGCTTTTTCTGTCACCCCCTTTCCCCTCTTCCCGGCGACGGACACTCACCCGCCCAGCCCGGGGACAGGCAGCCGGCAAACCCCCGCCGTGGGCCCCGCTCCCCCGCGCCCCGAGCCCCAGCTCCTTGAGGGTACCGGGCCCGGCCTACCCCACCCCGTGGGCCTGCCCAGGCCGCTAGGCCCGCACCCTCCCCAGTCTCCACACGCCGCCGTTACCTGGAGAAGAGGACGGTGCCGCCGGCCCCGGGGTCATGCCTGAGGAGCCACAACGCCCGCAGGGCCATGGCGGTGGCTCTGAGGGAGGGCTGCCGGCCGGCCGGGGCGCTGCGGAGGGGCGGCTGCCGCTGCTACGCACAGCTCCCGGCTCCTCCCCGGCAGCGGCCGCGGCGACGGCCCCGGCGCAGGCCCATTTCCGGCGGGCGGAGGCGGCGCCGCGGCGGCTGCTGCTGCTGCCGGGCCGGCGGGACACAATGGGCGGCAGCGGCGGGGCGGCGGCGGGCCGCTAAAGGAACCCCGCCGCCTACCCCGGCAGCCATGGCTACCACGGCTGAGCTCTTCGAGGTAGGTGCGGGCAGCGCCGGGGCTCCCTGCGGGCTTTCCCGGGCGGAGGGGGCCACGTTGGGCCCGGGAGGCGGCGGTGGCGGTGCCGGCCGGCTCTCTGAGGGGGTGCGGCGGCCTCCCCCTGCCGCGTCTGGGGCGCAGCCCCTCCGGGCGATCTCCTGTTCGGGCGGGGAGGGAAACGGTCCCTCCCTCCAGGGGTGAGAGTGTGTGCGGGGGGCGAGCGGCGAGATGCCGGAACCTGAGGAAACGGGATGTCGGTGTGAGGGGTGGAGGGGCTGAGGGAACGGCGGGGAGCGGGGTGATGCCTGAGGAGGATGCAGCCCCTCGTCTTCCCCCGAGCCGGGGCTGGCGGTGCCACCTAGGCCTGGGCCTCCTTCCCTGGGAGCTCTCAAGTCTCGGCAGCAGATGGGGTGCTGCTCCCAGACGTGACAGGCCATGCCAGGCCCCACCACCACCCTTCTCCTCAAGGCACATACTCCATGACCCCAGCACCACGATATCTTAGCGCAGCTTCTACTTTTCTTAAATAAGGAAATAACTTTGCCCTCCCTTTAGCTGCTGTGGAACTGAGGCACAAGAAGGCAAATAGTTGCCCAAGGCTGTATATGAGAAGGGCGGGAATACAGCAGGAGTCTGCCAAATTCTTCTTTACTGGCCTGGACTGTGGGCTCTCACGATGTGACCTCTGATTATCAGAAAGGGTTTGTCCATCCTTCCTAGTGCATGGGGATATGGTATCGTTACCAGGTATCCTGTGTTTGCTCTCTGAGTCACTCAAGAGCCGGTTGTTCATTTGGTGTGTTAACAGTGGGACATGCTTTGCCCAGCTGTCATGGAAGGTCTTCCTGCTTCCCTCGAAGATCCTATAGCTTTGGTTTGTATAAGTGCATTGTGTGCACTTGTATTTATGAATCACTGTTATGACACGAGTGTTATGACTCATCTTTTGGCTTGCATGGTTTAAATAAAAATAGCAAGACCAATATACTGTGTTCTAAGGAGCTAGATGTCAGGTTTTATACCCCCTCTACACTTCTCTGACTCGTAGGAGTCCATTGATTTCTCAACGTGATTACAGTGCAGTTCTGTTCTTTGTGGGATGTTGAATGTGAGATAACTTGGATGTGGAAAGAAAACAATGTTTTGGCTCCTTTGGGTCGTGCGTAATTTGTTCCTTTTTGCAATAGCAATAAAGATGAAATTGCGAAGTACGCGAGACCTTTGCCTGGAGATAAGGCTTGAAATTATGTTTTCCAGTGTGGAAGCCAGTATTTCTTTCTCTGCTGCTTTCACTTCTTTTTCACTCCAAAGGCCAGAGAGGTTTTGCTGATGTTCACTAAATTAATGTTGCCTGCTATGTTAGTTCAACTCGCTGCCATACAGATTAGAACACAAAAATGTGCTTATCATGGGAGCACCCCTTAGCTGATATTGAGGGTGGTATTTCATGGACATATTTTCATGAATGTGTGGTCAAAAGGCATTTTCAATATAGATAGGTGACGTTGGGTAGAAGGATCTGTGCTGAAAATGGACAAAACACGGACTCACTTCTCCCTCCTATATAACTCAAAGCGTAATTTAACAATGATTACTTCTAAACTGGTTTTTAATGTGGCTAGGTCCAGTTTAGTTCCATTTATACAGACCAGGTTATCATCCACTTCAGGCATATCTCTTATTAAATCAATAGTATTGGCCCAATGGATAGGATCACATTAATTCGTCTAGAGCTAGAGGGAAGTTCAAAGCTGTGAAGAAATTGACTGTTGGGGCTCATCTGATAACAGGCAAAGGACTTGCAAATGACATTTGTAGTAGCTGATTTTCAGCAATTTCTGCAGGATAGGAGACTTAAAATAGGAATTAGGCTGTCAGCTATAGGTAACCCTTTTATCAAGATAACATTAAGAAGAGCAAATGTATGTGGAAGATACGATACACAAGCCAAACTAAGAAGTTTTGGATTTGCAGTGGAACCTGTGCAGTCGTCTTTAAAAGACGCTGTTGATCTTCATTTATTCTTTATAAATCAAGAAGATTATTTTTAGCATACACTTTGTGAAAATTTGGAAAAGGTCATTTTGTTTCTCTGTCAATCATAATATCCCCTGCAGTTACTGTTTCTTAAATAATACAGAACAGAATTGATATGATTAAAAAACCAAAGGACAGCTCTTCTGTGTTAAGTGTTCTTGAAAAATATGTGTTTTCCAGGTTATACCCCTTTAAAATATTACTACACCTGCATATCACAGTGATTCTGCCATCAGTTAAGTCTAATGAAACTAATTAACACTCTTTGCTGATGCATCAGTTTGTTAAGGCAAAATGTAGGTTTGTAATTTGTGCAGAATATTCAGAATGCTGCAGGGAGAGAGAGGCTGACTGGGAGATGGGATGAGCATTGCAGAAGAGGGGGACCCACGTGAGTGCCCGCGCTGCGGGAAAGGCAGCCAAGGAGACGGGGCTGCTGCCGGTTTGGTTTGGCCTCATGGCTGGTCAGGTGGCACCTAGTTTGGGGTCAGCTGCAGTGTTGGTTGCCATGTGTCCAGCTAGTTTTTTGGGATGCAGGGAAGGGAGCTGCAGGTGCTCTGTGAACCCATACTCTTGAGGGAGCTTTGAGGAGTAGAGAGGAGAACAAGGCAAGATTAATATTATAAATGTTTTGGGGGTCTAGAGCATGCGTATCAGAATTCATTGGGAGAGAAGGCTTTGATAGGCTTGCAGAAAAGTTCTGTAAATGTTACTTTGCAAAGAAAAAAAAAAACCAAAACAACAAAAAACCCCATAATAAACATGTTTTATGTACACGTAATAAACAGTGCACCCTTTATATGGGGTTCTCCCACAGAGCTGTGCTTGCCAGTGGTATCCTTGTAACTAGAGTGGTGCTCCAGCTGAATTATGGCATCTTCAGAGGAAAAACTGTGGTTGTGATTTTCATATAAAGGAGAAACACTGTGTGATATAGGCTGTTGATCTCAGAAGTCTCTTCCAGCCTCAATAATTCTGTGATTCTTGGTATGAGAACACTACAGTGTAACTTCTGATGAAAAGGATTCACAGAAAGGAAGCTTAATGTTGTGTATCAGGAAGAACTGAGTTAAACAGATGAGTGACTCGCAGAGAAGCGGTTTCTATGTGGTACCATCTGGTTACTTCTGAAGCTTAACCAAGGAGGCTGAGCAAAACAGAGTCTTTCAATCAGGAGTTAACTGGTGATCTGCTAAAGGGTGAAACTTCTTTCCTGTCCAGCAGGATTCAGCAGGTTGCATGGTAGATTTAAAACCCCTTTATCTTTCTGTTTAATAGCTAGGCCTGACTGGAGGGGGTATAATGTGTTTCTGAGGATTGACAAACCTTGAACTGGCAATATTTTCTTTTCAACTCTTGTTTATAGTTATTAAAATAATATTATAATGCTGTTTTTTCTCTCCTTATTACTTCTGACAAGGTTTTAGACTTCCTGATAAAGAACCTGTATCTGTTGATTGTTTATTTTGTTTTTTGGGGGCTTTTTTTTTGTTTTTTGTTTGTTTTTTTTTTTAAACCAAGCTTTATCAGAAGCAGTGGTGGCATGTTCACATTTCATTATTGGAAATGAGTTGTGGCAAACACCACTGTTAACCAGAGCCACTCCCAGCTCTGTGTTGGGTTGTGTTTCACGATTTTAGAACCATTGCTGCATGTAATTTAAAAGCTTTCCACAAAATCCTGGTGGTTTTGAGAGTACTTTGCTTACTGATCGTAGACGTGCTGATGATAGCACCTGAACAATGCTGCTGGATTATCAATTAATGCATTGATTATAAATTAATTCATTATAATTTCTGTGAAATGAAGCTGAAGTGATAAATATTAGGTTTTTTGAAGAATAGGTGTTGGACTGTGTTTTGAGTATTTAATATTCACTATGTGAAGGAATGTTTGAGCTGGTTTAAGTATTAGGCCAACTTTAAGAGGAGGTCTTGGTTTTATAAGAGGTCTCTGCCTTCAGAAAACATTCTTGGGTGGAAAAATAATCTGAACTCTTCACTATTGTGCAGTATTTGTGTGGAAGATCCAGTAAATATTATGGAAGAAACTTGAGTGACCTTGTGTTTTTAGCATCACTTATGCCCTGGTTTTCCCTCTTGGGAAAGTCAAGTCCATCATCTGTTTTTATACTTGCTTTGATTATTTTTTTTTCCTTTATCTTCTTTATTTCTGCAGCTGCAGCTCAGTGTTGCACAGTGTCCAGTGGCAATCTCACACTGTTTTTGGTCACAGGGCAGTGCCTTTGTCAGTTCTGCTTGTGATGCCATGTTGTGAACTGCATCAGAGTTGAGCAACTGCAAAGAAAACATATTTTGCTATATCATTTTTTTAGACAGATCAGTTTTCCTATCTGATTTGCTGCCCAGCTAATGGCTTGGTCTCATGATGTAGTACCTCAAACCAGTGCAGCTGCTGCAGGGGGTTCAGACACTTTGTAAGGACAAGCCATAAGCTCACCTGGAAGTCAGGGCAGGTAATTTAGAGCCAACCCTTCACAGGCCTGTGGCAAATTCTTTGCTCGTAGCCTGGCAATCTCTAGACAAGATGTTCAGACCCACCATATGAATTGTTCTCTATATTCAGTATGTAAACATAAGAAGTGACAGGGTAATTGTCAACACTATACTTGCTCTTGATTGTAGTAAAGCTTCTAAACACTTTCAAAATGATGTGTAAGCAGCTGCTGAAGGAACAACCTGCTGTGGCACATTGTAAGTTTTTATTCTGTGGCTAGGAGCCCTTTGTGGCAGATGAATACATTGAACGCCTGGCATGGAGAACACCTGGAGGAGGTTCCAGAGGTGGAGAAGCTTTTGATCCGAAAAGGTAAAATAAAGTTACATAATGGTCAAAGTGACTGTATCTCTAATTGTACTGGTTTATTATGCCTGTAACAAAAAGCCTGTATGTAGTGTTGGTGTGTGTCCAAGATGGTTTTCATCTGGGAGAATTGCTAGAATTTGTGACCATGAGCCAATTATTCAGAACCAATTATTCAGTAACAAGAGTAGGGAAAATCACTTTCTGATTTAGACCTTTAGAATAAAGGAGAATTGATGTTGTTTGTCCTTGTCAGACATGAATGTTCCAAAGTACTAGAGTTGCTGGATTAAAGCATAATATGAGGCTTCACTGCTATGATAGTTAAGTCATTTTAATGAGTTTCTTGCTACTTTAGCTTTCCCTGAGCTGACCTGTAGTAAGACCCAGAAGTTTGCAGTCCTGGTGCAAGTAAAAGGCAGAAACAGGTAGGATGGGAAGAAAGGCAAGTGCAATAGCTGTTATTTAGTGACTTCCTATCCACATGATCTTATTCTAGATTGAGATTATAACCTGAGCTAGAACTCTTAAGAAGTTTAGCAATTACTAACTTCATAGGCAAGCTGTTGTTACTCAAAAGCAAATATGAAACGCTTCATTAGCACAAAGGACGTTCCTTCTGGCTCTTCAGAAGTGTGCGAGAGGAGGAAGGATGTTGTTGGATTTCTAGCAAGATGCTGAACTCTTGACGTTGACTTTGGAGCCTCTGCCCTGTGCAGAACTTTACATATGATTGAAGCAGGAAGAAGCCTGGAACTGCACATTTCTTCCTGTAGCTCCTTCTCCACTAGTATATAGTTTTATATAGTATATGCTTTAGAGTAGCTAATAATTTGTACCAATACCAACTCAATTTAACCCATCTTCTATATTTCTGTTGGTTTACTCATGTTAACTTCTGTCATGCATTAGTATATTTTTCAGGACAAGTGGGAGAATCCTGCAACAGTAAATGTTTTTCTTGTGGGATTTTGTAGTATTGGGCAGGGAGCCAAAATTAGTATCAAAAGGAAACAGACCTGTTTTTTCTTTTCTGTTTTTAGAAGATGATGCTTTTGTTTGGTAGAAAGAATGTTGGAGCCTTTATTCTGAGAAACCTGACCAGCAGCTATCTCTCCCACTTAAGCATTCTTTCCTCTCCCATTATATTGAGTACCATTGCTGAGATGACACAATACCCGTTTAAAAAACAACCCTCAGCTTGTTAAAATGAATAGAAACTATCTGCACTTCTCTAGGCTTTTGTTTGAAAGTATGCTTTGTGCCACTTGCTATCATTTAGATTTCATTTTAAATATACTTCTTCCATATTAAGCCCTTGCTTTGTGGTTTTCTGTGAAACCTGATGAAACGTGCTTACTCTTGGGCATCTGACAAGCAGAAAGTTGAGGAAGGAAGTCACAAGCATCTGCCCCAAACCAGTTTTCTTTAACAAGTTGTGCCTTTACACCACTTACTGTTGCAAAGCTACCACCTGAAATAGGTTTTTAGACCAACTGGGGAAAAAAGGGCAGTTTGCATATTTCAGGCATCAAGGTAAAAGCCTGTCATTTTAGCAGCAGAAGTTAAACTGAAAATGCAGTGACCCTCTGTGCAACTAAAGAGAATCACTTTAGTATCATTTAATAGGTGTTGGTCAGAGAAAGCTCTAGATGCTGGCCAAGAGAGGTACTGTAGTTGTTGCTCGAAAGGAGTCGTATGAGGTTGGATTAATATCTTCTGCTTTTCCCTTCTGCTTGATGAGAGTCTCTTGCATGGGGAGCCCAGAGAGGAACACGTGCTCATGCTGCCTTTCCACAGCACTGCAGGTTGGAAGGGCTTCACATTCACAGTATGCCTGATGAACAGAGTATATGTGAACGTGCAGGTTCCTGAGTAGTCTAGAAATAGCTCCCTGGAAGGGATTCCCATTTCCTCTCCTCTTTTGCTTTGACATTAAACATGGACAGCAGACTCCTCAAATCTTTCATATGTCTTCAGTTATTAACATGAGATTTATGACTGTGGAGGATCTGGGAATAATCCATTCCCTGAGCATCAGCTACTGGCATGTTTAGAAAAGTATAAGCTGAAAAGATGACTGGAATGGCACAGAATGAACAAAAACAGGAATGAGAAAGAGAGACATTGAGAAGGGAATGAAAAAGAATAGATGAGATTTAAAAATGCATTAAGTTGGGCTGTGTAGAGGATGAGTAAAGTGTAAGTTTGGAGGAAAAATCTAAGCAATGGGTAATGGGAAGAAAAAAAAAATAACAAAATGGTATATGTTGTAGGAGGAAAAGAAGTGAAGTCGGGACGCAATGTTATGAGACTGTATGATTGTCCTCATTGCCTATTAATAGGCTGCTGATTTACAAGTTGACAGTACAGTAGAAAATATTTTCCTGTTATAGCCCTTAAATCAAAGAGATGTAGTGGCCTAAGCTCTCTTTGTCCTTATGAGACTTATTTAGGGACGATGGGGCTATAGGGACCTTCTTAGCCATGTGAGAGCCATGTTCTTGTATGTTACTTAGCTATTCCCCTCTCTCCTGGCCTTCTTCTTAAAAGATGTGATCACGTAGGGGGTTTTTTTGTAGGCTTAGAGTCTTACACAATTAGGGTGATGTAGTTTAAAACAAAATAGCATTTGTGACTTGGACGTGATTATATCAGCCTTGTAGGCAAGTTCTTGTCTTTGTTTTTTTAAGCTCTCTGCAGAAGACCGTGTCTTTCAAACTAAAGTCTGCTTTCCTGTATTTTATTGTAAATCAGATTATTGGAAGAATTTGTAAATCATATCCAAGAATTACAGGTAATGGATGAAAGGATTCAGAGAAAGGTAGAAAAACTGGAACAGCAATGTCAGAAGGAAGCAAAGGAATTTGCCAAGAAAGTACAAGAGCTTCAGAAAAGCAACCAGGTAAAATCTAAAAGAGTATATTCGTGCTAAGCTGTGCCAGTTTTAAAAGCATCTATTAATATTTCATCTCGTGTTTCCTAAACTGCAGTGAATGGAAATCATGAGTTTTGTGTCCATGTCTATGTTCTCCCAGGTTGCCTTCCAACACTTCCAAGAACTAGATGAGCACATCAGCTATGTAGCAACTAAGGTCTGTCACCTTGGCGACCAACTGGAGGGGGTAAACACGCCACGGCAACGGGCTGTGGAGGCTCAGAAGCTGATGAAATACTTTAATGAGTTTCTGGATGGAGAGCTGAAGTCTGATGTTTTTACAAACTCTGAAAAGGTGAGAGCTGTCAGCGGGATGAAAGCAGTTCAAAGCAATAAGCAGTACTGCCCTAATTACAAGCTGCTACCATGACTTACCATGGTCAGACTTCAAACCAGTGAGTGACTGACTTGTTAAAGTTTCATTGTTCTGAAATGTAAATTAACAACACTAGGCTGCAGATTGCTGATAAAGCATTTGTATTCAGTGATGCTTAATGTGGCAATGTTGGCATTTTTCATTTTATGAAATTATCAGAGATTTGAGAAACGCTGGGAGGGCACTTTAGAGTGCATACAATATCTGCCTTTTTCTTTTGAACCCCTCGCCTCAGATCCACCCTGTAATGCAGAATGTTTCTGAATACAACTTCTTTGTGAAACTTTACTCTGTTGGGTCAGTCCACTGGCCTTGGATACCTTTTTGTCACAGCATGCCTTTGGGCTTTGTATAGTCCTGTGGTTATGTCTCCACCCTCTGAATTTAGAGGAACTGGGCAGGAAAACTTCAAAGAAATGTTAAAAGTATTTTGTTTTTCTTATGCTTCAAGAGTATATTCATGAAGCAAATATAATCTGAATGGTGTGGCTAATAGAAATAAACTGAAGAAAAAGTGTCCAGCTGTCAGCAAAAGGGCACATACTAAGATTTCCCTGTGTGGTTTGAAAGATAAGTAAAGTTGTTGGTTTGGGGCTTTTTCTGAGGGGTGTCCCAAAGAATCTTCCTGCTCTCCTTAAATTCTGTATGATGTTAGAATTGTAGTCAGGAAAAAAACTACAGTATGTGGGAACAGCAAAAACTTGTTTTGCACATTCAGCAAAAAATATGCTTGAAATGCAGCTCATAAATGACCTGAGAATAGATTAATAGTCACCCCCTCTCTACTGAACTGAAGGTATCTCTCAGGGAAGTGAAAAACTAATTATTTCATATAGTTGTACTCCCAAGAATCCAATTGCATAGTGACTTTTGATTCATGTTCTGTGGATATATGGTAATTACAGTTGATAATTTGCCTAATCAAAGAGGGAGCACATAAAACTTCTCTGACTTCCAAGGAAAACAGAAAGGTTTTGGCATAGCAGAAGTTCTTCTATGGACAGACTCTTCCAGATCTGCATAAGTTTGATTTTGTTTGTTTGTTTTTTATTGAAGTGGAAATCAAATATGCATTTTAAAAATATTTAATGGCAACATGGTAAACAGAAAAGCATAAGTTAAAGAGTAAGTGTGTGCTGTCTGCTGAAGAGTCTCATATAGAATTCAGCTTTCACTTTAAGTAAAGTTCTGTAATACTTTCTGTTAGAGGATCTGAAAGAAATGGTAAATAAATAGGGTAAACCTAGCAATTGGTAAACAAATTGATCTTTATACACCCTGAAGAATAATAAGACATTCAGCAAATCTGGAGGAAGACAAATGTAGTAGAAGCCAGAAGTCTTGTGACAGTCTTCAGAGGAAGTGTGTGGAAATGCAAACAAGATTTTCTGGAAACAAGTACCCTACCAAGGCTAATTTCAGTCAAGGTGGGGTAGTACTGTTCTGTAACTTTTTGCCTTCTGACTTAACTAGTAAGTAGAAGTAGTGTTTATAAAAGAACCTGCCTAGACATGTGCTATTACATCTTAAGGCATCTTTGTACTAAATCCAGCTCTAAAGTATGAGTTAGTAACAACTCTTCTTAAATGTAAAACCATAATACTTTGTCAGTGTCTTCTGATCTTTGAATTGATGTGGGTTTTAAGTAGCATTTTGGAGGATGCTACAGTATTTTCATACTATACCATCCTCACCAGTGTGGAGTTTTCTTGGTGACATTGAGGGCAGTGGATACTGTGAAAGGAGAGGCAAAAAAGGAATCATAGTGAAGTTATTTCCTAGGGAATTCATGTTTTTCTCAGTTGTATCAGTTCTCAAAATATTTTGTGTTAAAATTCTCTCTTGCTATTATTTGTCCACATTACAGCCTTTAGGTTGTATTTTACAAAATCTATATTTATTTTGATTTAATAGTTTACAGAAGCCTGATTGAATTTAAAATGAAATACGTGGATTTAAGCAGAAACCATGGAGAATTGATTTGTTGTGGCTTCTGTTGCACATAAGAGAAGGCCCCGAATTCAGTAAAATCTAAGTTAGTTAACAGCTATTGTGTGAAGAGAGACAGAACGTGTTGTGTTTGTGAGGTCGTCTTTTGTGTTGTGACATTGGTGAATAAGTGCTAATATATAGATTACTCTAATGACATCAGTATTGATCACAGTTGTTAGGTATTAAGGTTGCTGTAAGGTAATAGAAATAACTGCTGTTTCATTGGATTTATTTGAGGAGCGTAGCTGCTTTTGACTTAAGAGGCAATTGTAAGCTGACAGTTCAAAACATAAGCTGCTCTTTAATAAGTAGAATGGATGTGTTTTATGAGAGCCCCTATATTTGCTGAACAACCAACCTAGTGTGATGCCTCTGCTCTGTATTCTTACCTGTGTGTCTTGTTCTGTTCTTGAAAAGTTTTCATCCCAACCTGCTCTAAGCAGTGGGAGAATGAATGGGATTTCATTACTTCCTTTCCTCTCACTCCAGTTCCCTGGAACATGACTAACAGGTAGAACAAGACAAACTGCCTGTTCTCCACTTTCTCAGTTGTGTCAGCTTACAAAGGTTTTGCTCAAATATAGTAGCTAGAGCTTTCACTGCCCCCTTTGAAGTGCCTTCCAGTCACCAAGGTGGCCTGTAAAACCTTCCCAGAGCTGGGTCCAATTTAGGCCAGTCAACACCATGTGCTTAAATCCATAGAACTTCAGTTGCAACCAGCTGCATTCCCCATGTCCTCAAACTGGTGTTTTCTATAGTTTTAGTCAGTCCACTCCAGCTGTTGCTGAAATTTGAATGCTGCATGAACTTTGTTTTCTGTTGTATTCATGCAATTATTCCTATTTTGTAGATACACGATTAGCTGACTTTCATCTTGATCTTTGTTTTGGAACACGGAGTTTTAAAATTTCTAATACAACTTGTGTTTCCCCTTCCTTGGGAGCATGTGAGGCACTCCAGCCATGCTCTGGCTTTGATCCCATTTTTCTCTTCCAACACCTGTCAATGCTGAGCATTGTCATGGCTTTTTTGAGTACAGCTATACAGCTAATTCCATTGATTACAAAGAATTCCCTGGTGCTTTTTCTGACCTGTCTGGAAGGTTGCTAGCCATTTAACTTCCATGTTCAACAGAGATCTCTTCTGAGATCATTAAGACTTTTATCTTCATCACTTGAATACTGTTGCAGTTCCTCCAGGTCTGTGTTACAATTATATATTTTATTTCCAAATGGAAGAGTGTAAATTTTCATGAGATTGCTCTAACCACCTTCTGGTCTAATCAGCCCTGAGGAATCTTTGGTCTGCAAATTGTATAGCTATAGTGCAGTGATGAGCTATTTGTCCAGGTAGCTTAGACACCTATTCAGACATGCTCAATGTGAATATAAAATAAAAGCCTTTTTATCATGTCTTGACCTATATAGTTTTATGTTTAGAAAAAACCCCTCCAAACAATACAGAATACCTTAAGCATCATAAAAGGAACTTTAAGGAAGTGATCTCTTCCACAGGTGTATCAACTCAACCAGCTTTAGAAAGAGGAACTATGTATATAAAAATTGGGCAGTGGAGGGGAAGGAAAAGAATAATCCACAATCACCCTTAATAATTCTGTCATGTTTTACTCTTAACAGATTAAAGAGGCAGCTGATATTATTCAAAAACTGCATTTGATTGCACAGGAACTGCCTTTTGACAGGTAAAATTCTATCTGAACATTTTTATTTATTTATTTATTAAAATAAAATCTTCACATAGCTGCAATTTTCTGATGCTTCCCTTGTCTACTTTTTTGGTGCTTTACTTAGTGATTCATGGAGCTTTTGGGATGGATTGTTTGCTTATTTCTTTCTATTCTCAAATATGTGTTCACACATTCATGTTGTAGCATCATCTTTACATACACATCCTAAACTGCTTAACAGACTTTTAATGGGATAATTTTGCAGTGCTGACTTAATGCTAGATTTGTATTAGATGCTTGTAGGTTTTTATGGATATAAAGCATGTAACTTTTCTGTCGTCTTTGTGTTACGTGTTCTCAGTTTTAAGTAAAGTGGCTGTTATTTATGATCTGGGATGTCTGTGATTTGTGATGTGGATTTAAATTTAATCATGGTATTTTTGTTGTTAACAGGTTTTCTGAAGTAAAATCAAAGATAGCAAGTAAGTTATCTATCCAGTTCAATCCATATTCCTATATTTGAATTGTTAAAGATGATTAAAGAAGTATGCAGTAATGTCAGTATTACCATTTTTGTCGGTGCTTGTTTTACGTAGCCTGATGGATTTTTGTTGTTATCCCCTTTCCTCTCTAGGTAAGTACCATGATTTAGAGTGCCAGCTAATTCAAGAGTTTACCAGTGCGCAGCGGAGAGGTGAAATCTCCAGAATGAGAGAAGTAGCAGCAGTTTTGCTTCACTTTAAGGTAAAAAATGAAGGGTTTAATATAAATACATAAATAAAACAACCCATGATGCAATAATTGCCTGTTTTAAGTGAGCATATTTGCATGGGTACAACCACCATGCCAGATAACATTTATAGCTTAAAAATATTGAGGTGTTTCATCTGAAACCAACTTCAGGGAAGTAAGAGGCAGCTGATTGGGGGTTGAAGGCAGTGTCAGCAGAGACCATTCTGAGATAGTTTCTTGTATGGGTGTGAACTGACTTTCGTGCTTGAGAAAGTGTTGAAACCTGTGACATATATCCATGCAGAGTGGTGATAAGTGACGTTACATTAGGTTTGTGACAAAAGTGGTTTTGAAAAAGTCTACACTTTTCATTAATATTTTTATCTTTTTTACAATAACTTTTTCCAAGGGGTTCTATTTCCTGTTCTGAAAATGTGGAGAACCTGCTTTAACATTGAGTTGTTTTCTTCCTTCCATAGGGCTATTCCCATTGTGTTGATGTGTATATAAAACAGTGTCAAGAGGTAATACAGTTTTACGTGTATCTCTCTGGGTGTTGATTTATTTGGGCATATAGGTGGTTGTAAATAAATTACTAAACGTGCTTCTAAAACCCTAGGGTGCATTCTTGAGGAATGATGTCTTTGAAGATGCAGCCATTCTCTGCCAGCGAGTGAATAAGCAAGTTGGAGAAGTCTTTAGCAATCCAGAAACTGTGCTAGCCAAACTCATTCAAAATATCTTCGAAGTTAAACTTCAGGTATTTCAAATTTTAACATGCTGAAGCTTGTTGAGGAAACTTTTTTTTTTTAATCTAGAAATATTGTATCTTGTAATAACAATTAATGAGAAATTACAGTATTTGTAATCTTGTATAAGGATTTAGAATCCCAGCTGTTTATTCTCTCACAGTTCAGACAGATAAGCAAGCCAATATCAAACAAAACAGATTCTGCTTTGAATACAGTGCAACTGAAAATACTTAAATTGAATATGTGAAATTATAGGGGAATCAGTATGTTCATTAGTTAATTCAAAAGATACCATGCACGTATTTGATTTCTTCTGTATGCCCCCTACCAAGAATATGTGAGGAAAAGAAGTTTCATGATTAATGAGTAATATGTTCATTCTTGGAATTAGGTTTCATGTGTGAGGTTAGCATTGAACAAGCAAAAATAACAAGTTGTGAATACAGTCTCACAGCTAGTGTGATATTTATATGAAAATCTGGAATAGTTGAAAATACTAAGGTTTCCATCCTGCAAATATACTCACTTAACTGTGTGAAGTGAGCAACTTGACTATTCGTTCAAAAAAGCAATTTCCCTGTAGATGTTATTCTCCTTATAGTGTAGAGATTGAGCTTGTGTTTCAACCCCAGATTTGTGTGTCAGTTGTGATTTGGTATTTTCCAGTAAATAATTCTTTTGTCCACATATTCAGTGACAGGAAGGCTCTAAGCTTGTATCTGCTTTGTGTATGTATTATGTGAAGCAAATATGTCAGCATCTTCTTTGCTTACTGCCAGCCACAGAAATGCCCCTAGGCCTCCAGTGCTTTTGACTCTTAAAAAGAGGGGATTTTGTGTTTGTTGGTCAAGCATATTCTCAAAGCAATCTGTCTTTTGTCTTTGCTTCACACACTACTGCTTTGTAGTATTAACGAATTTTCTTCTAAAGGATTCATTTAACTCTATCTGTAGATAATGCAGGATCTGTAAATTAGAGATTTAAAACCAAAGATTATATGAATTACCTTAAGTAAGATATACACTTTGCAGTAAATTACATATAATCTAGCATGTAGTGAGTAGGAGCTGTGGTTGCCCGTTAATCTTCTAACAGATGTACCCAAATTCTGCAGAGTTATGTGAAGGACCAGCTGGAAGAACACAGGAAATCAGATGCAGAACAGTATCTTAAGAATCTCTATGATCTATATACAAGGTATTTACCTGTGGATGATGAAATCATTGTTGTAGATACTCTCTCGTAATAAATTGATTATCAAGCGGTAGGAAGGGAAGCCAAAAAATGCAAACTTCTCATAAAAATCAAGAAGTTTTTATGGCCATTAATTTTTACAATGATTGTTTTCCTAAAGAAAATTTTAAATTGCCGTTATTTTTTTTAATGAGAAGTATTCAGGATAGTGATCTTTGAGAGTAAGTTTATAACTGCAAAAGCCAGTCCTCTGCATCTCACTGGCAACTCCTTTGATTGCAGTTGTACCGTATGTAATTAAGCAGGAATTATGGGAAATTCTTTACTGAAATGTAAAGCTGCTAGAAGTCTTAATCGCAATCAGGCTTCCGTTGTGCTATGTACTTTACAAACATGTAATGCTGTAATTCATACAAATTCAACCTTTTCCTCCTCTCCCCTTCTTTGTTTCTTTTGCATAAAGAACTGCTAATCTGTCAAGCAAATTGATGGAATTTAACTTGGGTACTGATAAGCAGACTTTCTTGTCTAAGCTTATCAAATCCATTTTCATTTCCTACTTGGAGAATTACATTGAGGTGGAAATCGGTTATTTGAAAAGCAGGAGTGCTATGATTCTGCAACGCTATTATGATTCCAAAAACCACCAGAAGAGGTCCATTGGCACTGGAGGGTAAGTTTCTTCTGTGAAGTTTCATACTTCTAAAATGGAAGGGAGGTGGTAAGGGGAGAAGCATATTATTTGCCATGTCAGATGTACAAGTGATGAAATGCAAAGGAGAAGGCTTCTAATGAGACCTACAGCTTTTTATAATTTGCTGTCACTTTATGTTAACTTCTGCTTGAAAGTGTATTGCTCTTGGTACATGTGAGAGGTGATGCATGGTATTTATATGCTCATGGGAAATGAAAGATACCAGTTAAACCTATGTTTCAACTTAGGATCCAGATCCACAAAAGGACTGAAGCAAAATTAAGGTACCTAAAGCATGTATATGTGTGTATCTAAAAGCATACATTTTTTTTCACCTGCCCAGGTCTTGTGGTCCCCTCCCAAGACCTAGGAAGGGGAAAAGACCATAGCAATGTCAGTGAGAAAGCTCTTAATGAGCCCAGAAGATGCAATGGACTTAGAGAAAGGTAAAACAAGACTTCATTATCCTCAGGGTAGAGAAACTCTAATAAAGGAGTAGTGAGAAGGTGGGAAAAGAAGAATTAAAACTTGTGTGAAGCGGAGATGATAAGACTACTGCACCTTTCAAAGAGACACTGAGTTCAGTGTGTCAGAAAAGAAAAGTGGTTTGGAGAGAGCAGCAGAAAAGTAATTAAAGATGAAAATTTAATTTTCTTGGGGAAAATTAAATTGATCATAGCGTCTGAATTTATGGGTTGTTTTATGCATGGAAATGTGTTGGAGCATGCTTGAGTAAATGAGAAGTGCTGAAATAGTGGATGAGGATGAGAGGATCTGTGGGTGTGGATGAGCTAGAAAGCTCTCATTAGTGTTTTGAAAGTACAGTGTGACAGAATGTATGGAGGCTACACTACATCCACAGAGCATAAGTGCCATGGGATTCAATTGAAATCACTCTTATTCCGCAGTGGGGAGTAGCTGGTCCCATGGTGTGAGCGTGCTGTGGTAGGACACAGTTGACCATGGGATCAGAGGTGGTAGTTTTGCATTGACTGGCATTCTTTCTAAGCTTGCAAGACTGTCTTAATGCTTGCATATCCTAAACCGTGTCTTGGGTTCTGTTTTTTAAGTTAACAACTAAAATATCCTAAATGGTTGTTGAATTTGAGGATCAACATTTGCATCCAGTGAAATCTTCTTTTGGTATATATTTGTTGTAGTATTCAAGACCTCAAAGAGAGAATAAGGCAACGTACAAACTTACCATTGGGGCCAAGTATTGACACACATGGAGAAACTTTTCTGTCTCAAGAAGTGGTGGTTAACCTTTTGCAAGAAACTAAACAAGCTTTTGAAAGATGTCACAGGGTAAGTTTGCTTCCTGTGATCTCCATTAGTGGTAAAATTTCATGTGTGAAATTAAATCTTGAGGTTCAATTTTCAGTTGAAGTGTGATAGGAAGAAAGGAAGGACGTTAGGAAACAAATTAATTCTCTTTTGTGTTTTTCACTGAATTAGGGTCATGGTGGAGGCGAAGGGTTTGCTTTTCCAATGTGGATCTAGTTGTATTTTGTGGGTATTAACACTGTCCTATTTTTGGAAGAAGTGGGGAGGATTAAACCCATTGTCTACACTGTTTTTCTTACTTAAATTAGATCCAAGACTAGAGAAGCCTTTAGCTTAGTGTTTGGGTTTTTTTCCTTCTTTAAAAATATAGAGAATAATTCAACAGTTGTTTTGCCATGTCAAGTGCATTAGAGAATATCACCAATAAAATGCAGAGAGGAATAATCTTTAACATGATTTACCTTGGTAACCCTCTACTGTTCTTTAAATGCTTTAGTCTAACAAAAGAAAGTGGATTGTTTTTTTCTGATTAAATCACTGGTTTTACTGCTTGTCAATCGTTGTTTGTCTGATACTTTAGTATGAGAACTTGTGAAATTTAATTGCAAACTTAAATGCAAAGGATATTTTATTAGCTAATTACATTGATTTCTAACAAATTTTAAAGTCTCTAACATTCTAAATTAGCTTAGTGGACAAAAACTTAACACTTCAGATATTTTAATGTTTTTATATGCTTAGAGATGCCAAAGATATAACAAACTACAGGTAGAGCACTGTTACCTGTACACACTGGGATGACCCCCTTCCTAGTGATGAAAGTCAGTGACTGCAAGACAAGCAGGTAGATTATTATTTTTGTCATTATGGTAGTTGCTAGAAAAGGTTGTTAAATTCATGATCTCAACTTTTTCCAATTGTATACAAATTTTTTCCTGAGGGGATCATAATTTGAGGTGGAAACTAGTGCTAAATGGATCTTGGCATAGAATGAGACTTTTATAATTACAGGTGTATAGCTTCTCTGTTAACAAACATGCTGGTAGGGTTTTGTTTGTGGGCAGGGCAACTCACTATGCAAAAGAGAAGTTAAAAGTGACCCTGCCTAACTAATTGTAATATTTATATCATGTGAGGATGTGTGCAGATAACACTCTCTGTCCCAGCTGTGCCAGCTTTAGGGAAAACAAGCTGGTAATTCTTTTTGTAACCATAGATTGCAACATTTTGGTGTTTGGAAATGTCTAACGGTGTTTTGTTCTTGGCATTTTGGTTTGTTTTTTTGGGGAATACAGCAGAAATCTTTAGGAGTGTTAGGTAAACCAACTTGAATTGGTAATAATCTTTCTTACTCCTAGCTCCATAAAGTCTTCACATAATTCCTTAAAAACCAAAGCTGTATGTTTTATGTGCATAAGCCCTGATGCCTTTTTCTTGAGAAAAAGGATTTGCTGCCAGGTTGCTGTCCAACATCCTGTGTTGCTTGCAGCTCAGGAAGGTGCAGATGCTCTGTCTGTGTGGACATTACTTCACTTAATAAAAATCTTTATGCTCTGTTGACTCCAGCTGAACTGTGATAAATGTTGCTGAGGTTCAGTCTGTATTTTTTTTTTTTTCCCTGCGGTCCTGTAGCAGTGACAGAGGAACAGCTGCACTGGGTGAGACTGAAGGCCCATCTAACCCAGTGTCCTGTCTCTGGCTGTGGCCAGTGACAGCAGCTCTAGTAAAAGAGACAAAAGGCAGAGTATGGATAGAGTCATCTTTTCACTATACATTTTCCCAGCATCCAGCGGTGTGAAGTTTAGGCAATTCCTGAGATTACATCTGGGCAATAGTGTTTTAAGGACTATTAATTAATATCTTCCTTTATTATTACTATTATCATCATAAATTGTTTATACTTTTGCTTTTTGTAGCATCCTGTGCTGCTCTAGTTTCAGATTACTTGTTAATGCTGAAGGGTTTGTTGATACTAAAGGCTCTTCCTGTGTAGTCCTCTGCATGGATACTTCTCATTTAGAATAAAATTCCAATTATTCTGGAATGCTTCTCATGTCTTAAGCTTATCCCCCTATGCAATATCTGATAAACTTTCAAATATATGTAGAACTGACCTTTAGGATAATGTTGGGTTTTTTTCTTTAAAGCTTTCAGATCCATCTGACTTACCGAAGAACGCTTTTAGAATTTTTTCTATGCTTGTAGAGTTCTTATGTACTGAACACATCGATTATGCATTAGAAACAGGCCTTGCTGGTGAGTATAATATTTCCTGAGCATTTTGTCTCATTGGCCTTTTTGTGCAGATGATCTTTGCAGGTCCTTGTTGTGCCTTAGTGATTGGACTTGTTCAGAATGCATTGTTTAAATGAAATTTGTTTCAGGTATTTGGGAGCCAGTCTTCTGAAGTGTAACTTCCATTTGGGGAATTGATGCATGGATGGAAACATGCTGCTGTCTGTAGCACAGAAATAGGGACATCAGCACTCCCTACCTCTTCTACTTGTTCTCTGTGCCATAGCAGGAGAATGTTTTTATATGAAGGCTTAGGATCTTAGGTCTTCTAAGGATTACATGCTTGTTTGTATACCTGTGCACTGTAAAGAATGACAGTAAATAAGAAAATTGCTTCTATTCAGGTTGTTAAAATCTTGACAGTCAGAAAATTTCTTTCCTACATGAAAGCATAAACCTCGTGTTCTGAAGGAATATTTAAATTGGCTGTTCCATTTGGCTTTTAGAAGTTTTAAAAGCAAGATATTTCTGTCCTTATGGTTATTACATGATATAGCTATGAGAAGTATTCTATATACAGTACCATGGTAAATTTTTGAAACTTTAAGCCTGCAATTTAAGCATTCATGGAAAATTTCTGCATATTTAAAAAAATCATCATGCTAATTATAAGAACTGTGTATTGTTACAATCCTAATGAGACCTCCTTTGCTTTAGGCATTCCCTCTTCTGATTCAAAGAACGCAAATCTTTATTTCTTGGATGTTGTCCACCAGGCCAATACTATTTTCCATTTATTTGACAAGCAGTTCAATGATCATCTGATGCCGTTGATCAGGTACCTTTATTTTGGTTAGCATTTCCTTTGTGGATGGTTGGTTGTTTTTGGTGAAGGCAGCAAACTTTTTTTTTTTTTCCATTCCTCATCAAGAATAATCCAAGAGATTATTATTGGGGTTGATGTTATGGGAAGATAAAATACTGTAATGGGAGGGGGAAGAGGGGAAATTAAGCAAATCAGTTCCTGCACCCAGCAGATCCTGCTCAGGCTTAGATGCCTGTTTAGGGTGTTGATTCACTGTTCTGAAGCCAGCTACCTCCACCTTAACTGGCCCTTTCTGACGGCATGGGAAATCTTCACAAAATCCTGTCGTAAGTAGCAGACCCAGCAGACAAATTTGTTTTCATATTTTAACACTGTCACACACCCAACCTTCTATACTGTTGCAGTTCATCTCCTAAATTGTCTGAATGCCTTCAGAAGAAAAAGGATATCATAGAACAGATGGAAGTGAAGCTGGATATGGGCATTGATAGGTAAGTAGAGATTTAATCTTCCTGTTGATCATTAATTCTTGTAAAAACAACCTGTGATGTACATTACCTTTCCATCTAAGAATTATTTCTGAATGCAAAATGGATTTGTTTTATTTTTATTTTTTTTAAATCCATATGTATGCATTATTGTGCATAGGAAAATTCAGAGGGTCTTCTTTTCCATGGCAGATTTCTGACCCATAAATAATTCTGTAAGGATGTTAAAAAGATTTTGGTTACATTGAAAGAGTGCAATAACTCAGTTTTACCTTATTGTCTCAAGCTGAAAGTTTTCTACTTTTAAAGGAGGGAGGAATGATGATTGAAATAGGTTAAAGACTTGCAGGATTTCCATTAGGAGCAAAGTTTGACAAAAATAGGTTAGATGATTTGCTTGAATCTGTGCAGTGCTATGGATTAGTCCTAGTCATAGAAGTCTGCAGACCTGGAATAATTTTGATTCTGACATTGACTTGCTTTGAGGTTGTGAATGACTCATTTAATCTTTTTTTTTTTCCTTTTTTTTTTTCTTCTTTTTCTTTTTTCTAAATAAAAATGAGGGGATAGCTATGGAAATTATAAATTCAAATTATAGCAGTTTTGCAGCAGAGGAAAATAACAAACCAACACGCTTAACATTAGAAAACAGAGCTGATGTGCAGTGCCCTGCTTTAGTTCAGGAAGCAGGTAGTGTTCCTATATTCAAGGTGGCATTAGCCAACCTAGAACCTGTTCCCTGAGCTTTCTGTGCCTATTTTCTCTCTGCAATAATGGAAATAAGCCATCCTGTGGGTAATGAAGGATACTCTGCAAATTCTTACGGAGTTCAAAGGTTTGTAGATGGAGACTTCAAAAAAAACCCCAAACCAACAACCATCTAATTGTGCTTTGGCACATACAAAATAGAGATTAGCTTTGAGATGAATGTTACACGTAAAATGTGGTTGTGTGCCTGCTTACATGCTGCTTTGTGGTGCCACTGATGCTGTCAAGAATTGATTCCCTTGCTTAAAGGAATGATCAAGTTAAAAAAATAAAAGCATATTTCAAAGCAATGATGGTTTCAACATTATCCAACCTGAAAAAAAAACGTTCAATAGCAGTTTCTGGAATGCATTTCATAGCAATTGTCTGCCTCTGCAAGAAGTGATTTATCAGCCAAACAAAATTAGTTCAACTGTTTTTTTTCCAGTTTGTATTCTGTGTAAATGGTCTTCTGGGAGGATTTATTGAAAATGGAAATTGAGGAGAATGCATGATATAATTTCTTCAAATTTCTATTAGTATGTGGATTGTTGAATGAAGTACACCTGAAATGCAAGTCTGAGCTCTATGCATAGAAATAAAAAGGAGTTTATTCCATCTTTAGATACATATATTCTTCCCTTCACCCCAACTTGAGTCCTTCAAGGCCTTTAATGGCCTTGACTGTGTTTAATTTAGGGAGGTTGGAAG
>JANIJG010001250.1:4818-17052 GCA_024611175.1 Megaceryle torquata | reverse complement strand
TTGTTGGTGCTGAGGGTGGGGAGAGCCTGTCCCAGGCTGCCCAGAGAGGTGGTGGCTGCCCCATCCCTGGCCCCATTTCAGGGGAGGTTGGCCGGGGCTCTGAGCACCCTGCTCTGGTTGCAGATGGCCCTGCTCCCTGCAGGGGGTTGGACTTGATGGTCTTGAAAGGTCCCTGCCCACCCAAACCTTTCCATGATTCTATGAAAAACTCCTTTTCCACTGTTATTTCCAAAACACAGATTGTTCCTCCATCTGGAGCTATTCAACCTGCACAAGTGTACCATGTGTGGAATGTATTTATTTTTTTAAAATAAATGAACCCAATTCCAGCTAATGCCATTTTAAAAATTCATTACTATATAGGCAAAACCAAGTGTGATTTGTCATACTGCTAAAAGCAGCACGTAAGGAGGAGACAGCTCCTCCTGCAGTGATTTCCAAATAGACAGGAGAAAAGATCTCCATATTTTGGGGGCAAGGCCACGGCAGCACGTTCACGAGCAGCCATCGCCGCTGCGCTCACCAGCTCGTTTCTCTCCTCCGACAGCAGCGCGTTCCGGTCCTCCAGCTTCCTGATGATGGCACTCAGCTCAGCGATCTTAAGTTGGAAACGCCGGGCATCCTTTTCATCCAACTGCTGTTCCTAAAACAAATATCAACTGCAAATAACTGTTCATAAGTGTACGCGCAAAGTCAATATTTTAAAAAGCTCAATCTTTTTCTTATCCCAAATCCAAACATTTCAAAACATGGTATATGGCAGAGTGCAAACTATGTGACCTAACTGACCGCTGAAAGCTGCAGGATGAGACCAACGGAAAGTTAGGAGTGAAAATGTAACAAAGTATGCAAATGCACAAGTATGTATATGCAATACGACGTCACAAATGGTAAGCTTGGAAATAGCAAAGAAAATATCTAAAAATAATGTTTTCAGTGTATGCCACTGTTGAACTGAGTGCTTCGGACACGTCACCTACTCTGAGGACTTTGTTATAAGAAAATGCTTGGAAGTAAAAATACTGGAGTACAAACGGGGAAAATCCGTGCGATTATCCCATCGCATGAGCTCCTCTTCCCTAGAGCTGTGGCCCTTGTTGGGTTCTAAAGGGTCACTCGTGAGGCCAAAGGGGTAGCACTTTATCTGAGTGAGAATGCTTAAACCAAATTATAAGTGGGTAGGAATATAGTTAGAGGTGCTCTCATTCAGAATCAGAGAGAAACGTTACATCTCATTACAAATGTGACAGACTTCATCCCCTGCTCCGGGACTGGTTCGGATGTTTGGCAGAAGTTGAGTACAAATCGAAAAGAGCAAATTAGTGCCTGTGGTGCTGGTGGCACTTTTGGGAGGTCTATAGGGTTCCTCATTCAACAGGTGCAGGAGAGGCTTGGGCCAAAGACAGATAAAATAGATTGGTTTGCTCATGTACAAGCATTTACACTTCTCCTGAGAAAATTAAGGCTGTTGCAAAACAAATCTTGATGAGAACCGGCAATGAAGGAAATTTGCACGCGTCAGATGTATGAGGTCAGTTAACTGGGGGGGTTAATATTAGCAAATGAAGGCAAAAGCAGAAAGGTGCCACAGTTACGCTGGAAAAGCCATTGTGGGAAGATGACTAAAATTCAATGTTCTGGATGTTACGTTGTAGAAGAGAAATAGGAGAGAATAGGGTAGCGGGTGTACAGTTCAGTTCAGTGTCTGGCCCACTGAGAGCGAGAGCACTTGGCAGCACGAGCCCCGTGCTGGGGGGACGGGGGGGACGGGTGTCCCGCGCCCTCCCCCACCGATTGACTGCCTTCCCCCCTTTCCCTTTGTCGACTGGCCTTGTACATCTGCTCGCAAACCCCATTGCTCGCCGTTCCAGAGGCTAGCACACATACATCACTCGGTTAGAAATGCATTTGCATCATTTGTTGTCAAAAATCGTGTCAACTGAAGGCAGGTGGCAGAAGTATGGTACAGTGAGGAAAAGGAAGAGGAAAGGAACAGAAGAGTTACACCCTGCTAACAAAACCAAACAAACCAGAAAACAAAACGAGAAAAGAGCAAGAGCTCTCCCATAACCGCGTTTGGGTTTAAATCTTACAGCTTTGGCTAAGAACCGAGAGCAAGAAACGGGTGCCTCGGGGTTTCCCCTGCAGGGCCGTGGGAAAGCTGTTGCTCGAGGGCGCGCTCATCAAGATTCTGTCACTTTGTGCCGCTTTGTCACTCTCTGCTCGTTTGTTTAGGTGAAACCACGTGAAAGTGCTTACGGGGCTTCCCGAATGATCTGAAGCGTCTCCTGCACCACTTGCATAAGGAAGTTCCCGCTTGGGGCTGCTCAGATGCCGATCAGCCTCTTTGATCTGGGAAAGTTGTTCATCTAAAGCCTCCTTTTGGAGCTGCAGTCTCTGAGCATGCCCGGCTTGAACCCCTAACTCTCTCTCCAGCACGTAGACTGCTCTGTCCTTAAACTTAATCTCCTCCATCTACAAGGAGAACAGAACACAATCACACAGGCAGGCAGCGGCTCGACAGCAACAGAGCATCTTAGACCCCAAACGCGGCCAGAGAACAGTCGCACGGAGCCGACGCCCCTTGACAAGGAAAATACAACAGCGCTCTCCTGGAAATAGAACAGCAACGAATATTTGACAGTGAACACACCAACCGAATCGCTTAAACCAGCTCAGGAACAGTAACTCTTCTTCTGGGGGCCACCCAGAAGAAAAATCTCTCTTTTCAGCTGGGATTTTTTAATGAAAATGATTGGGAAATAACCCCCAGTCTTGGTACTGTTTCACAGTATCTTAAGAACAACAAGAAACCCAAATATCCATAGCCCAGATTGGATTAGTCCACTCAAAGATTTCAATGATTTTGCAGCATTTTGCTTGGACTCCACCTTTTGAAAAATTGGATTAGTATTTTAAAAGAAAAATACTAAAACCTGAATAACCTTTTAATTTTCAAAACATAGAAGGAATGTGCATTTTTTAAATTCTTTTTCCATGTCTCCCATGTGGGCAATTTGCTTAATTATCCCCCTTCCATGAAAGGTTTTGGTTGTGCATAATAAACATCATGGAGAATCATTAAATGACAAATGTCAGCCATTGCCAATTCTCCTCTCTCCCCTTTGCCTGCACCGTTCCCGCTGAGCTCAGAGCCCTGCTTGTCACCGCTGGATCAGGCTGGGTTTGCAGGTGCTCTGGGAATGTTTTCTGGCTGTTTTTTTCCCCAAGTGCTGATGTGGAATTAAAGCCTCGGTCCCTCTCCAGGCGGTGCGGGTGCACGTGCCGCAGCTTATGCCAGGATCAGACCCTCGGAGTCGAGGTTGGCCAAGGATGGTCTGTGCTCTAATCGTAAAAGATCACTGAGCACAGCCCGAAATCTTCTTCTGACAGACCGGGCTCCCGGGCTCTTCCCCGCTGGATTGCACAGCCATACATTAGACATGAATATAAAGCAGTAAGCACACTTAATGCCACAGAGCTGCCAAACGTGCTTACAGATAACGACTCTCTGGAAAGAAAGAAAACAGACACATCCCCTAAAATGTCTGTTGATCTTTTTTCAGACACTGTACATGCATAAGTTTTTTTTCACATTTAATTCAAATAATCAGTAATTAACTTGTGGCCTGCTTGAAATGAGAACATTTTGCCTTGTGAGGACTGCATTTCACATGTCACAGCATTTCACTGATGGTTTGTTTTCCAGAAAAAAAACCCTAAACATTATCTTCATAAACAACAAAGGAAACATCAGCATTCACATTTCCCCTCAGACAATTAAATTCGCGCTCGTGAAACGTGCATACGAGTTTGATGTTCGCAGCCCATTATCAGCTAGCGAGGGTGTAGGAATAGTACAAGCCAAAGGAAGCATTTCACTGAAAAATAACATTTAGCACATTTCTTCCCAGCTTGAGTGACATTCAGAAAATGGAAAGACAAGAAACAACTCGCAACTCACTGGAAGAGGCTCCGGTCTCCAGGCGCGCACCCCACCAGGCTGCCGCACACGCCGGCCTCATTCTGCGGTGGGTGCGGGACCGGTGGGACTCCTGGCCTGACTCCTCCTCCCCAGCCCTGTGTCTGGTGCCTTCAGACACCAGCAGCGCTCGGGAAGGGGCGTCAGCGCGTGGGAGCGCAGCATCCAACCGCCCGGAAGGACGCCCTGCGCCGCGCCGACGGTATCCCCACCTCACTTCTAGCAGGCGGCCACGGCTTGGGATGAATATTTATGTGGGAGTGCTAATTGATAACCAGCCCTTGAGCAGAGCTGATGCCAATTATGCAAACATAATCCCATGCACAGTTAAATTTGCTGTTCCCTCCTTCTGACGCCCAGTGCAATGCCGAGCGTGGTCTGACGTGCAGCTGGGTGTAACCCGTGTGATTCTTTACAAATGTGTTGTTTCCATCATGATTTTAAACCCAATGTGGAGGTTCCCTGGTTGGGAAATTTCTCCTTGTGATGTTTCCAGGGCTTTGCAGCTCAGCAAATTCACAGCCACTATGGGGAGCAGGGCTGCACACCCCAGGGATCTGCCTTTGAAGCTGCCAGCGTGCGGTGGATAAAAGCCAGTCGCTCAAGAAGCCCCTGTCCAGCTGGAGCTGAGACGTGACAAAGGCATCTCCCCATGGACATGGTGCCAGAGCCGGTGATCAGGACAGGCGAGGAGCCCTGCCCCGGGCCTGGCTCCCCGGAGCGGAGGGGACTGAGCTGCCAGGCCCCTGGCCCCTGGGATGGCAACACAAGGCCCAGATGAAAGGGGACGGGGTCACTACTCCAGGTTTAGCTGGAATAAGTACTGGTGTAAATGAGGTTCAAACAACAAATGAGGAGAAAAAAAAATCCCCATTTTGCAAGAGGGAATTATTGGCTTTGAATAATTTGTCTACCTTTCAGCAGAGGATGGCTGCTGAGATACCTTTGTAATACCAAATATGGCAATTTCTCACCATGTAAGGGGATAAAAAGGAGAAGATAGAGACTAAATCAATCACCAATAAAATGAATATTTAAAATGACAGCTTCCTACACTCTTCATCTGATACTGTCCTTTAAATCAGACATCTTCACTAATTTATTACTGCCTCTCCAGGAGGTGCCTGTAAACACAGAGGCTCAGAGTGACACTGAGCAGACTGATCTCCTCTTTGCCTGTGGTCTTGCACCGCCGCGCCAACACGCTGTGGCCTTACGTGAGGTATTACAGCAGCTTATTAAAGCTTCTGGCAGCCATCATCAGCTAAACTTTCTTAAACTGAAAACAAACACTTTCCAGTCTCTCGCAAATCTCATCAGTTTCTCTGACTTCTGCTTTAGTCCCGTTATAAACGAGACAGGAGGGAGGGGAGGAGGGAGGGGAGGAGGCTGCTGTGGCCATGGCTGTTCAGCACTTCTCCTTCCTCACCTCTCTACATGTATGTAAAATTTAAATGCATTTTACCACACTGAATTTTAGTCTCCTTTAACAAAATTTGAGGCCAGTTAATCTCAGGGAATCCTCCTGACCGAAGGGCTGTTTTCCCTGGACACTAACACAGGGTGTGCTGTTATTAGTGGGAGACCAGAGGAATGTAATTAAATACATTTCGTGCAGCTTTTTGAGCTGTTTTAAAATGCACAAATTAAAATTAAACAAAACAAAAACCCAAAGAAACCCCCCCAAAAAACCCAACAAATGACTAAAATTAGAAATTCAAAATCAGAAATTCTTCAGAAAGGAGGCTGCTGCTGTACTTACTTGTTACCATCTGCAAGGGACGGTCACCTTTACATTAGCATTTCTTAAGCTCTGGAGCCAGGGATAGCTTAACTGGGTGAGCTGGATGTCTCTGGAGAGCATCGCTCCCAGACCTTAGGGACACGGAGGGCACGAGTCACATGTGCAAACAGAAACCACGAGCCCAGAACAATCTGAACACACGCTTTCGCAAAACACATTCTTTCCCTCCCTGTGCTGCCCATGGAGTGAGACACTGAGCCCTGCTGAACGGGGTGAGTCCAAAGCCATCGGCACCAAGGAGCGACAGTTACCCTGACACCTGGGAAATAACTGGAATAAAGGGCTAGAATTTTTACTTGGTTGATACTAAGGGGGAACTGTTTCTAAGGAGAAGGGACACCTTGTAAGCTGTCGCAGCCTGTGAGCCTCTGCGTGCTGTTAGTGCAAAACCACCAACGTTACCACCCGCAGATATTACCCCTCTACTGTGACAGCCCATTTAGGGGCTGCTGGGAGCAAGTCCTGGCACCAGAGTGCAAACTGGGGAGGACCCAGCTTTGGAGGTGCATTGAGAAGTCTCCTTTTAACCAGAATGTGGATTTAGTTTTGCATCTGGAGCCAGGTGCAGCACAGCAGCAGCAGGCATGGCTGGTTTGACAGGCTGCAGTGCAGCTGTGCCTTTGCCAACATCTCCTCTGGAAGAGAGCAAAAATGTGGAAACCCCCCCAGAAACCTGGCGAGGACAACGTTCACTCACTTTGGCTGGGTGTGACAATTCACTCAGAGCTGTCAACGACATGAAAAGGCTGATAGTAGAGCCGGCTGTTTTGAAAGCCTGAGCGTATACACCCCGCATCTCCCCTGGTAAAGTCTGGCTGAAGATGATGCTGAAGGCCAAAATAATCTCCAGGTTGCCTGAAATTTGATGGCCATACAGGTCCTGTTTTGCACAGTGCTCTATCTTCCCACCACATCTGTTACTTTAAAGGCCACCTAACATTTTTCCAAAGGTCTAAAGTGAGACATCAACAGATGTATTCCTGGTTGTCCAATAAAGAAAAACCCCCTAGTTTTAGTCTGAAAGGAGAATAATAGATTAGTACTAACTCACCTTTTAAAACAAACTTTGTGTGACTATGGCTGGAAGTGTTTTCCATAAGCTAAGCCTGCATATATGTAATTGATTTGGAAATGACAAACTGTACCTATCAGAGATAAATAACTTCAAAAAATTATTTTACATTAAAAGGGCTTCACAGCATTGCAAAGCTAAACACGAATGAGCACAACTCATCTTCCTCTCTTCTGACTAAACAAATCCCATTTTTTTCTAGGTGTGAAATGATAATTTGCTCAAAGTTCACCTCCTCCCTCGACTCACATGAGTAAATAACGCATCATACATGAACCACAGAGCTTTCAGAATCCCAAGCTGGGTCCACTAGCAGTTCAGGCTGGATGCCTGCCCACGACGTTGGCTGAAGGTGCCAGCCCATCGCTCTGTGGACAGACGGACCCGCTATCCCACTTTCTATCTCACTGCGACCCCAGTGAGGCCCCTATCTTAAAAAGGGGGAGGGGGGAAGCACTGGTTTCAGTAACAGATTGATTGTTTTGAGAACTGCCTCATTTTCAGAGAGAGAGGAGCTTTTGTCACACACCGTGGCACCAGCTCTGCCCCCCGAAGCAGCAGAACCCTCCCCTGCAAGGTGCTGGGAGCCAACAGCTCCCACTGAAATCAATTACGGTCAAGTCAATGGAGCTGAGAGTACTTAAAGCTGTTCAGGAAGCACTCAGGGCTTGGTAAAATGATGGCATCGTGTAATTTAATTAGTACAGTTAGATAATCTGATTCTTTCAAGCAGGAATTAAAAAAAAATAAAATAAATAAAGCTTGATTTTTCAAAGGCAATTAGAAAACATCACCTCAAACCACTCCATTCCTCATAACTAAGAACATAGTTATTTTATAGCTTCCACATTAGAGGCCATTAGTGTGGACTTTGCACGTAACGCAGCAAGTTTATTTAGGATGTACAACAGCCACCCCTTCATTCTGATGTAGTAAATCAATGCATCTAGTGATGTATGTTTAGAGAAGAAAGTACTTAACCTGCAGGATATTTGGAAAGTATCAATCGATCGGTTGGTTATAAATTATTTTAGTATCCTCTTCATAAAATAATCCATGAAGGTGAAAAAAAAACCCAAAACAACTTATCCTGAAGTCTGAGAGAGCAGGTGGCTAAATAAAGGGTGAGGAACACCCCACTGGCTAACAGCAGCACGCGGTGTGTCGGTCGCTGTCGGGACACGGAGGATGCCGTGCCATCCCTGCGCTGGGTCGGTTCCGCAGGGCGTTCTCCGAGGCGCGGCTGCGCTGCCACGCTTTGACCGGGGGCCAGTCTGCAAGCTGATTGTGCTTTTTAATTTTTTTTAGGATTTAGATAACAGTTGGGGGTTAACGACATAGAAGAGACGTGGATGAGTTTATCCTGAGCTGCTGAACACTATAAAAATGCGTGGCAAACATAAAAAGATGGTGACTTCAAATAAATCCTGAGAAGAGACCAAAATATGCATCATGAGAGCATGGGCGTTACGCCTGTTCCCATGTCCTTGGGAATGGCAGCAAGAGCCAAGGGACACAGCCCTGAGCATCACCTGTGCCCTCACAAGACGGAATCACAAGGGAAGAGTCTGAGATGGTGGTGAAGAAATCCCCCTAAACCCCAGGAAGTGTTGGTGGCCTGCCAGGCTCTCACGCAGACACTCCCCTCTTGGATGGAGCAACCTCCTGCAGGGAGTTCTCCCCTTTTCCAAGCAAAATAATACAATCCACAATACATCCAACAAGTTTCCAGACACACTGGAGGGATGCTCCAAAGCCATAGGCACGTAGCTTTTGAGACACAAACTGTTGCACCTGAGACCCAGACAGTTCAATGAGGTGATTGAAGGCTGATCACACACACAAAGACCCAGCGAGGATCAGATGAGCAATGATGGGTGAGGAACCCCAGTAACCTACAGAGGTGGGGGCCCTGCTGAGTCGCTGTTTGTGGGGCTGCCAAAGGAGGAGCACCAGTGCCTGGCCTGGGGGAAAGCGCCCGAGGTGGGTCACAGGGAGGACCTCCTTCCTGAATGCCTTGCAGAGAGGGGGGGGTCATTGCCTCAGGGTGGGATGCAGAAGAAAGAGCATTCTGGGATTGTGTAAAGCTCACTATGGGAGAAGCTGGCGAAGACAGGGAAAGGGAGGGACCAAGGTGGATCAGCAAGGAACAAATGGTGTGGAAATGGAGACACGGTCCCAGAAACATGCCTGTTTCAGAGAGTTCCCCTAACCAGCTAGTAACCCAAGGCCTCTTCCTGACACCTGAAATGTGAGCAATATTAGCAGGCACTGACGTGGATAAAAAGTTCCTTAAAACATCCTCATAGTCTTTCTAAAAACATTCTGACATTCCTACTAGTAAATGTGACACAGCTCTGAAGCAAGCTGCGAAGCTCTGAGTGCCCCATCCTTATCCATCCACCCGAGTCCAGCACCGAACTCGCATTTACTGTCAACAGCACAAGTGTCAGTAAAAAGGTAGATGCCCATAGCAACACGTACCAGTCTACGGATTTCTCTCTCACACTCCCTCTTAATTCTGCTGATTTCCTCTTGGTGCAGGTGATACACGCTCCTTATCTCTGCTGCTTTAATTTTGTCAGCCTGGATGACCATGGTTAAAGCCTCTTCCACTTGTTTCTTAGCCCCCTTCAGCTCTGAAATTTCTTGCTGCATTTTTATTTTCTCAACTTCAAACCCCTTCTTGGCCTCCTCCTTCGCTTCCGTGAGCAGCACCGTTTTCACCTTGTCAGGAGCCCCGTCACGTACAGCATTGAGAAGGGTCTGGAGTCTCTGGATTTCATTATCTTTAATTTTTATTACTCTAAGTAGTTCAGCTTCGTGCTGTCTCAAAAGTGCTTCTCGAACAGCCTGGAGCTCCTTCATTTTCTCTTCATGAAGTTTGACTTTGAGCTCTGTTACCACCACCGTACTTTTATGCTGTTCATGCTCTTTGATCTGCTTAACTTCCTGATTTTTCTCTCTTTCCAACTTGCTGACCTACAAGGAAAATCAAAACCATCATTTTAATCAACAGAATGATTAATACAAATCACAGTATTATCTAACTTCATCCTACTTAAGGATCACTTAACAATACTGGACCTTAACGTGGTATGTTGGTGCCTGAAGGCAAAAGCCCAGTCAGTCAGTGTTACCTCACACAGAACTGCACCTTTGCCGTGCCGTTCATTCTTTATGACCAAATACTTCATCACATCTGAAACATCACTCTTAAAGAGGTTCTGGGTAGTTCCAGACTCGCTGAGCTCTGCGCGCAGCCTTTGGGCTGTAGACTCACAAAGAACAACTCCCTCTCTTCGGCTTTTTGCGCGGAGAAAACGCGCATTACAAAATTCAGGCGTGGCTATTCGCTACGTTGTGTTTCATTACTCAAGTGTTTATTGGGAGAAATGCTGCGGTCAGTTCTGTTCAGCAAAGAGGAATTTTTTCTTCCTCGGTTGACACAATATTCTTGCTAAGAATATGCCTAAACCTGCCTCACAAATGCGAACGCTGCAGAACCAGACCGTGCACGTGCGAAGAAAAAACTGTAACGTTATGGGGAGCTTTCAGAATTCTCCTAAGGAAAAAGTGATCTGTGGAAATAAGAAAAAGAAGCCTGACAAATTTGTAGAAAAGGGTTTTCTTTCACTGGAAACCAGCGTAAGTGGAAATATCTGCATGTTCAGAAAAAGAGAAACAAAACCGTGTCATTAACACTTTGCAAATCATTGGTGCTGAGGGTGGAGGCCTAGGCACAGACGCCGATTTTAGCATCGCGTTCTGTTTTTATAAATTAATTAATAATTCCTCAAAATCTTAGGGACTCTTTAACTTGCCCAATTTGGTGCCCTAAACCAACATTGTGCAACGTGCTGGAAATTTATGCAAGCAACACAAACCCAGGTGAAGGAACTGTCTGTACCCAAAGGCTAGAGGAAGTGGATGCTCAGAGAGCAGACCAATGTGTGTGTCACGGGTGCTAGAAACAGGCTGCTGGTTAAGATCATGCACATTTAGGAGGTCACCAGGGGCTTGAGGAGGGAGTCTGAATCTTGACTTCAGTTTTCAGCTGGATTTCTGCAGGAGCTTTCACAACACATCCCCAGAGAACACAGGAGAAACCAGACGCTGAGCGTGCTCAGGCGCACGGATCCAAACTGCACTGTGTGCACACACGTGTGCAAGTCATAAAAAGCTCTGCACAAGCCCCAAACAACCGCATTTTATCAGATGCATTTTAAGCAATGAATTATTCAGTGCAAATAACTAACTGTATCAGACCACAAAAAGGTGAAATGACATCTCAATTTAAAGCCATACCATAAACTCAGAAGAAGCCATGAGAAGTGGCTGGGGATGACATGGAAACCCTGTCCCTCAATCTTCAAACTGCAAATTCTGCTTCACAACAAAAGGATTGAGAGATGCTCTGTTTACATACATACACCTCCCCACCCTTTAGAAGCTTCCTTAAAAACTGGCTTCATAGTCTACAATGCCTAATAATGCCTAGTAATGAATGAAAAAATGCAGAAAATTATTCTGTCCCTGCATGGTAATTTAGGTTTCTCTCAACAATATGGAACCAAAAACCCCCCACACTCATCTGTAAAACTAACAGAGGGGATGGGGGAAAAACAAATCAATTTTTCATGCCCTGACAGAGAAGTGGTTTGAAGGCTGTGGCTGAAAGCTCGTAAAGCCCAGGCTCAGGCTGCGTGGGCTGCTGCTCTCTCAATGGCTCGGGGTGAAACTGTGGCTCCTTAAACTCTGGCAGTCAGAGCAGGGGCAGTGCCGTAGCCTACTGCCCTACCCCTGGGAACTGCAGGCAGGCAGTCTGAAGGATTTTGAGCCTAAAATCCAAATGCAATGACTGTAAATGTGAAAGAGAAGAATCAGCAAAGCTTCTGATTAGCACAGAAGAGCATCCAACCCCTCCACCTGGCAATCCTCAAAAATAGGGAAATATTTACTAGAAAAAAATTGTAGTGAGAGGAACAAAGGACGTGGGCAGCTTTCAGCTCACCACTACAATCGGGCCATCTGTTTTGAGCAGCTGTTTGTTTTTCCAGATCTTTTGCTGGCATTTAGCCATGTGATTTTTCAACTTCATTTCTTGCCGGCTGGGGGGAGCAAGTGCTCTGCCCGCAGCTGAGCCCTGCCTGCCCGGGACTGGCCACCATCTCGGCTCCGCTTTCCCGCCGAGAGCCATACCCCCAAAGCACCCTCGCCCTCACAGTTCTTTTGTACTGCACAGGCAGGTACGGCCAGGGCAGGTTGAGGTTGGAGCTGAGGAACAATTTCTTCCACCCCCTTGAGGGCTGTCCAGGGCTGTCCCAGGCTGCCCAGGGCAGGGGTGGAGTCCCCGTGATCCCTGGAGGGGTTTCC
>JANIJG010001248.1:27875-56272 GCA_024611175.1 Megaceryle torquata | reverse complement strand
AGATATTGCTATTTTGGATATCAGAAATTCTATGAAGTGGTGGGCTCACCCCCCCCCCAAAAAAAAAAAAGAAAAAAAGAAAGGAAAAAAGCGAACAACAGAACCTCATCATTTAAGATGCTGAAGTGTTACCCTAATGCACAAATCCCATGGCATCTGATACAAGAGCTTTCTATGGAAAATACTGCTCTTCCTGTAACATTTGTTTCATGCTTGCATAGAAGACTGGGTTGTTTTATGGAGGAAGATTTTAAACAAATACCCTTCTGTAGAAAATACTTCTGGATTGACTTTGTGGTTATACTCCAAGAGAGTCCCTTAATTTTCTGTGCAGCAGGACTGCAAGCTTGAGCAGTACAAGTACATAAGGAGGACTGACTTTTTTTTGTAAACCAATGACATTATAAATAGAGGCAATTTGTTGGCTACTCTTCAGGAGCACTTTTTTTGGATGAACCTTGCCAAAAGAGAAAATAAGTGAGCCTTTCAGTAGCAGCAGCTCATCATTCTTTTATCTGAATTATTCATGAAGAAACACACCTAGATTATCACTGGCATATGTGTGCATGTATTCAGATTTAGCCTTGAGGAAATTTGCTGACCTAAACATGGTAGCAGTGTGGGAGCAAGGCTACATAACTGAAGTCAGCTCAGAAGGAGTGGGTTTACATCCTGGCACTGCACCTCGGATTCCCTGTCTGTTTAGTGCTAGGGAGAGCTAAAAATAATATCTGAAGTTTAGAGGGGTGGTGTGTAGTTTATAAAATAAATTTGTTTCCTCCATAGTGACCTTCTTTCTGCAAAACCACCACAGAAGAAGGTGATGGTAAAAAAATGATATAGAGCACATCAGTTGGTCTGTATGAATGATTTTTTTTTGTTTGTCTGGTTGGGTTTTTTTGTTTGTTTTGCTTTTGTTTGTTTGTTGTTTGTTGTTGTTGTTTTGATTGGTTGGCTTTCTTTGAGAGTGTTTGTTTTTATTTGCTCAATATGCAGGCTGTCCTTAAAATATACAGCATCACAGTTGTGAGGGTGAGAAATGTGGAGACCAGCCCAGACTGCTAGATTAATGAGTTTGGTGTTTCTTTATGTAACCAAGTGTTTTGTTTCTGTATGTTCACCCAGTGTTCAGCACTTCATCTGCTTTTTTTAATATCATGCCCTTGCTAGTTGTTGTGGTGTGGGAATCTGAAAGGGAACTTTAAAACTCTTGCTGCAATTAACTTTAATGATACCATCAATAGTAAGCTGGAGAGGAGCTTAACTGTAGTGCCATTTTATTTCTTATCTGAGTCGAAATTTTTCAGACTTGGTAACCTCTTTGATAAGCTTGTGGTCTTGAGTTCTCGCATGACCACCAAATAAAGGTCAGGTTTTGAGAAGATGATTAGTACTTGGATTTCTGCAGCACAACAGAGTGGATGCTTCAGCTGAATTCTGTTACTTCTGAAAGTGTCAATCTCAGACAAGCCAAGGATGTATGTTCATATGCTGCTGTGTATTACCTATCAAGTAATAGATCTCCAAGAATCGTATTATAAATTGGAATATTGCAAGCTTTCCTATTCTACTAAGGTTGATGTTGAAGTATCAGACTAAAATGTGGCAGTGCTAATTTATTGTTTGCCAACCCAGCCTGTAGTATTTGAGATGTTTTAGCTATTTAGTCCTGCTTTTATGCTTTGCAATTGGACTTACTAGATTTTTACACGCGTAGTATACTGCCACCTGGAAAAGTTTTGCAGAGTTCTACTGGCTTTGACTCATTTTGCTGTTTTTAAAATTCTTTCTCTACCTTTGTTGGAAGCTCAGAATGCTCTGTGGAGTTCCATGGATTGTTGCCATCTTTGTAGAAACACAGCACCCAGCTCGTGCATGCCTACATAGCCATGTACATAATAGTTAAAACACAGTCTGGTAAAATGTTCAACTCTGCTATGTATTTTAGCCTTTTACATAATGCTTCAAAGCATGCTTGCCTCTCTATCATGCTTTTGAGTGGGATTACTGATTTTAAGTAAAAGCAGGTAGGATTTAAGGTTTAAATTTAGGATTACTTGAGTTTGTTTATAGAAAGTTCAAGCTTTATTTTTGCATGTTATTCTTCTTTCCATCAGTTATAAAGTATTTTAAGTCTGTTAGCTGTGTAACAGAGAAAATACTTCCTCTCAACCCTGTACTGGGCCATTTTGTTGGAAATAAAGAGCAGGCTTCATCGTGTCCTGTTACAGAGGTCAGTTGATTGATTTGAGCATAGTGCTGCCTCATGGGTTCCTCAGCCATGTTTCAGAGAGCAGCGTGCAGAAATTGTAATGGATCACTGCTCCTGGAAGGGCTGTTGTTATGTACCCGCAAGAGCCCTGCATGAAACTATTCAGGGTCTGCCTCATGCTTTCATCCCAGGCTTAATTGCTTTGGGTTGGTTTCAGGGGACTATTCAGTCAACAACTTAAGACTCTGTCCAGAGAGCCCTTTGCTTAAATAGGAAGCAAGAAGTTGTTCTGCCCAAATTGCAGTGTGTTCCTACAGGATGACCAGCTGCTAGAAGATTGTGCTGCTTTACTGCTCTGTAGCACATTTTGGATTTTAGACTGCTTTAACTATCATCCTACTATCAAATATATATAATATCTCTTGCTATTACCATGTCATAAAAATAATAGACTTGAAGTTTCTTGTTTCTACTAGTACTGTTCTTCTTAAAATGTCAAAATATCTTTCAGCTGAATTGAATAAGCAGGTGGATAAGGATGTGACAGGTCTCTAATTTGTATTCAGTACATGGTGCTACTGTCATTTGCAGCCCTGCAGACACCTAAGTAACCATAACAATTTTTACTGGCATGTAGACTCTGTTTGTTTGTTTGTTTGTTGTACTCACTGGGACCATTCCTCCAGGGGAGTGTGTTTCTTTAAAGGGATAATTTCTATGGTTGGTGCCTGTGAATGACCACAATGAAGTCAGGGTTAGGAACCTCAACATGAAGATAATGGGTAATTAGGAACAGAAATCAGAGCTGTGCACAGAGCAGTATAGAACACAGGTCACTGCAAGATCCCTTACTGCTTGTCAACAGATGAATTAGTTTTCAAATTTGCAGGCTTTTCCAGCCTTTTTACCATATGTGTATACAAGGTCTACTGTTTATTATTTTCTAATATCATGTCTCTTGCTCTTCCATTTTTCTCTGCTCCTTGAATTCTCACAATCTAGTATTTTTAATTTTTTTTTTTTTCCCCCCAGGAGTACTTTGTACTGCGTACAGTAACGTTAACCATAAAGAGTCATGATTCTGACCACAGAAAAAGAAGATGATAATACCTTTCCCACCACTGCTTCCCACAAGCCCACTGTCCCCAAATTAACACTTGCAAGAAAAGAAAAAAACAAAACAAAACAAAAAACCAACCAACCAACCAAAAAAATCCATTCTTTTAATTGCCTTTTCTAGTAGCTGTGCTTCTCAGATACAGCTATTAGGATAGTAAAAAAAATAAACATTATTCTTGTTCATATTGCTAGTTCCAAGTTTCACAGTTTAGGAATATCACCAAAATGAGCTCCCATCTCTTTTTTTTTCCCTGCATTTTTTCTGCATTAACCTTTTTTTTTTTTTTTTTATGTTCTGCTAACAGCTGTTTATTGACTAAAACTTTAAAATTACAGTGTAAAAATAAACATGCATTATGATAATTTCAATTTTAATCTTAATAGAGGTATTCCAATGTTTTTACTTGCTCCAAGTTCCTTTGCATTTAAAGTTTGTTTCCATCTTCATGCCATTTGTAAAAACACATGACCTGGCACATGTTTATTTTAAAGTCAAGATTGCATATGGCCAATGATAAGTGACAGTTTCTTTGGTGATCAAGGCAGTTGTATCATATTGCAGAAAGAAGCCACAGGTAATGAAAAAAAGACAAATAAATGAAAAAAACCAAAACCAAAACAACAAAACCCCAGGCTCTGCTATGGAGGGAAAAGATGCTGTGCTGCCTAGTAAAAAGCTGTCATATTAGCAAAGTAACTCGTGGAACATGGGATGAAGAGCTGAGTCTTTTAGAGCTGCTATGGAGACAAATTGCTCCTGAAGGATGTTTGCTACTGCAGGGCTGCGGCTGGTAGACTGCCTACTTAAGAGCAAAGTAAACTTAAGCCTGGTAAAGGACTGCTGTGAAAAAGTACACTCCAGATAAGCGTACTTTAATCTCTGGAACATTTAATTGGTTCAGCAGCATTTTCTAGTGCCTGAAGTTTTCAAATTTGCAAACATATTCATGACATTGACATAATTACCATTTTCTAGTTTTTTTTTTTTTTATGAATCCACTAATAGTAGTAGCAGAAGACATACTCGTTTTACTCTTCATACAGTTATGACTCATATAAAATTATAAAGCTAATATCTGTCCTTGAAAGTGTCCTGACCATTACTTCTCTGCATCTTAATGTAGTACAAGGCTGCTGTAGGTCACTGTGCTGATCTAATGAGGTTTGAATGTGTTTGAGTCTCAGAGTATGCTTTCCATGCAACTAAGCAAAATTAATTCTTTCAAAACTTTCTATTCAGTTTGTGGTCTTTGAACATCATCTCCATTGGAAGACTGTTTTGACGGATTAGCTGTTGATAATTAGTATTTTAAAGCATATTTCACTCCTTACAATAGGCATTCTGGTAACTATCAATCAAATATTTTCATATATAAGATACAGTTGGAAATTTGATTTTTAAGGCAAAGAAGTCTTCCAGCTTCCTTACTAATGTTTTTGACTCCCAGCTCCCAAATGTTTTTTTCCAAGCAAGCAGACTGAAAATTGAGTGTAAAAATAACTCACAAGCCCTTGTCCTGGTGCACTGTGGCAAAGGGTGAGCAGGTAGAGTTTCTAACAAGCCCTCGGTTCTTTCACTGATGTTAAAGCAGCTGGCAAGTTCAAAGGACTTGAAACCACGTGTAACAAAATTTCAGAGTGCTGCTTCTGAGATGATATGGCAACATAGGTTAAAGTTAGGGGGAAAAGGGGGAGCAATTCGCCTTCTTTATGAGGGAATTTTAACACTTCCATGGGAGTGCTTGTGATCTACTGGAGGAATAGTTAGTGGCATCCTGGAAGAAAGGGAAGCTTCTTGTTTCCTGCAGGATAACCAGGCTCCTGAGTAATAAACCAGTGACTCTGACAAATATATTCCTTCCACTTCCTGAGTCATGTTCTTTCCCACCCCAAACATGGTTAGTTGCCAGTTTTCTCACAGATGTAGAGCTACAACTTTACACAGTAAATATCTGAAAACCTGCTTGGGTGTCATACCTTTCTTTAGCCATTTAACTTCTTGTCTTTTATCCTTTTGGTGCTCTTTTTTTTCTTTTGGCACTTTTTTTTATCCATCTGGGATGGCAGTTGATCACAAGGATATAACATCATCGTTATTCATTTGATTTTCTGCTTTATGAAAATATGCATAGTTTGGATATAATGACATGAAGGAAAGAAACCTTAAAACATAGTAGAAATTTATTCAAGTGAATTACTTCCAGGCCCTAGCAGATTCAAGTACCATAGAGAGCCAGACCCTTGCTTATGTCTTTTGACTGTGGAGCTCAAAGTGCTATGATAGGTCTTCATCACCCATTTCATCCAGTCAACATGGATGGTCTCAGTCTGTTGCACCAGCATACAGTATACATCAGTGCATACCTCTTGCTCCAGCCCACAGCATAGAAATTATCAGATGGTGTTCACATAAGGAAGGAGATGATATTAGCTACATCAAAGAATCATGTATTTTAAAGGGTGCTGTTTCATGAAAATGTGTTTGAATAGCTCAAGCATGGAAATTCCAGTCATAAAAGTATTATTTATTTCTCCATGCCACTGTGGTGGCTTTTTAGTTTTGGGGTGTTTGGTTTGTTTTTTTTTTTTTTTTTTAATATGTTTGAAATAACTTTATCTGATAAGACAGTAACAGTAAAACTGTCATAGAGATGAGTAAATTTAAAAGTACTGATTGGGGGCAGGTGTTGACTGTGTGCAGAATGCTGATTAGGACTTCAAAAACGGTCAGATATGTTCAGGAATAGATTGAGTCGCTAGCATTGTTTAATAGTCTAGATTAACAAAAATGCCTTTCTAAGAGTTTTTGGGGAGCTGTAATGCTTGTGTATTTCTCCAGCTTTTCTGTGAAGGATGATTTGTCTCAGGAAAATTTCCCTGCAGCTTCTACTGCTATTATATTTCCTCAAGCCTAAGTGACTTTCACTTTGCTGTCTCAGATGGAAAATGTTTATATATGAGATATTTATATATATAAAATGTTTATATAGCTAATGCATATATACAAGAATTGCACTTTTCTTTGTGCACCCCAAAAATTCCCCAGCACAATGCTATAAAGCAGAAACATCCATGCCTTGCAAAAAACTATACATGGGGACATCTCGACCTTGTGAAGTAATTTGAGTGTGATCAAGCATAACTGATTTTATTCTATCTGGTTCTGCCGTTTCACATACAGGAATCTGCAAATACGATGCTGATGGCTGCTTTGAATAATGAGTCCTGTTACAACAAATGTTGCCCTCCTCTTTGTGGGACAGATCCTCTTAAAATATCCAGCTTTATATATGTTATGTAAATAAGTTCCTTTCCTATAAGCCTTTCCTGCTAGTTCCCTTGCTGAGATCATGCAGCAGGGTTCATATATATAATACCTAATAAAGTAACCTTACTTTAGGTTATTTCTCAGCTTGCAAACAACCTTTCTCTATGACCTTGCAGTCACGCTGCCTTCTTGCGAGCTGCAGTTCCTGGTTGAACTCAGGACACAATTGCTGAGTGTTACAGTTGGGCTGGCACAAAAATGCCACTTATTACATGGAACTACATTATTCTGCTAAGAGCTATATGCTTAAATACTTAGCAGTGCTGAGTCTTTCCAAGCTTATTTCTAAAGGAGCAGGCCTTTTAGGTGTTCTCGAAGTACAGCTGACTTAGGGGAGTTGGCTCACATGTACAAATTTTCCAGAAATTTGCTGCAAGGCCAGAATTTGACTGGGAAGGTTAATTTGAGGAGTACCATAGTTAGGTCTTGTTTCCACATGAAAACTTCTTGTTAATTTTGGGGTTTTATCAGGATTTATTTATAAATGTTTTGTTACTTACTTGTTAGCTGATTTGCAATGTGCTGTAATAGGAAAGTACCTAGGATGTCACCCATGCTCTTCCAGCAGACACACTTCACTGTACTATGAAATGTCAACCCTAAATAATTGCAAAATATTCTAAAAAGAAGCAGTTGCTTGTTTTGCTGCAAACTCAGGTACTCAAGAACCTGCTATTGTTTCTTCAAAATTTTTTTTTTTTTTTTTAGTAGATTGCAGTTTTATTTGATCTTCTGATAACTTCGGGGTCTGTTGGAGAAATCAGTTTTACTGAAGGTATGACATAGACATTAGTGGTGAGGGCACTGCTCTTTCACAAAGTCCCTGTTTTGATTGCAGGAATCCCTGTAGATGGCAGAAGGTACATAAAGTCTGTAGAAAAGAACTTGGTGACTGTTTCTTGCATGCTGATTATTTTTACTAAATGTTACAAATATTTTGTATTTTATATATATATAGAGATGTCCTTATTAACTGCTTCAAAGAGCTGCTTGTTACTATAGGATCTGAATGTTTTCCAGAAGTATTATTAAATTTATTTTCACAATTATAAGAGAAGGGAAGAGGTGTCTTAGTTTGGAAAAAAAAAGTAATGATTAAAAGGAAAGGATTTTTAACAGGATAGAAATAGAAAATACCTATTATTTGAATGCTCTTTTTTGTGTATTTAGGAACTGTCTTGTCAAAATACTTGATAAATTGAGACCTTGTACCACCTTTTGTTCCATGTGTAACTCCCCAGACTTGCAGCTCATCAGACTGAAGGACCTTAAAATCAGTCACCCAGACCCTGAGAAGCTCACAAAACGTTGGACACTTAGGTGAAGTTTAAGCACTTAGCCTAGTACCACGGGAGATCCTAGTGGTAGAAAAAGAGTCAGGATCTCCTTTGCTACAGTTTATCTCCTGTAACTACCAAGTCATCCTCCTTTTCTGATTCCTTTTCCGAGAGACATGTATGACAAATATTCTTGTAAATGGAGCAGGTGGACTGTCTTCTACTGCAGTTCTGGTTCAGCCTTGGATCATGTCCTTTTTTGATGTGAATGAGACAGAAGTCATGGAGAAAAAAGCATCAGTCTTTAATCACAAAAACTGTCAAGAACTGAGCTATATCCACTGCACATCTCTGTCCCTTTTGAGCTAATTGGTTAACCGATGGCTAATACTCGTTAGTCAGGGGACCCATCTTTCCCTGCCTGGTGCTTACAAGGCTGTATGGTAGAATGATAAATCAGTATTTGAAATTCTGTTATTGGTAGAATTAATTTAAAGCCCAGCTCCTTCACAGAAAATCATCTGTCCCACAAATGCAGGTTAAATAGGGTCAGAATTTCAGCTCATTATAAAATACAAATGTCTAATCCGAGGCGGATCTCCAGAAAGAGGTGAAGAGAAGATAGGTTACTTGCCTTGTTGACACCTCTTTGGAGTTCAGGTTTCTGATGCTGATTCTCTGAGAGAGAAGTACAGTGGCAGTTTACCCTAATCCAATCCAATCCAAGGTGTTATTTTCTCAGATGTGGGGAAAGAGGCATGTGCTCACACCTTATCAACTGTTGCTAGATACGGCACGGTTACTCCCTTTGTGTGAAAACAAGAAAGGTGGGAAAATCTACCACCCTGCCTTTTATTTTTTTCCCCCCACTTGAAAGAAAATTTTTTTAATACTGAAATTTACAGATGCCTTTTGTATGCTGAAAATACAAACCATACACATTTTTTGTAAATGCAGTGGAGAAGGGGTGTTTTCCTTTGAACTCATCAGGACATCAGACCTTTGTGACCTAACAGTCACTGGTTCTGTCAGCAGTTGGTTTTGCTATGGGTGTGTTACTGCCTGACATCTCAAACTTTCAGATTTCTGCTAGCTGCACAGTTCTACTGCTGCTGAAATGTGCCTGTTCAGAAGTGTTGTTTCCATTCATGTTTTCCACAAGAGTGTTGTGTTTTCTGATGTATTTTAAGCATCAAAGCACTGTAGTTTCCCTCCAGATGATCTGGCAGACCAGCAAGAGGAACTAGAGAGGAACCCTAGCCTTTAGGGTAGGAGAGGCTCTAAAAATGGAGCTTTATTTTTGAGATCATATTTAGGAAGGACAAAAGGTGGTGATGCAGTTACCTGATCCTTTGCCCACTGTCTCCTATTATTATTTCTGAGCAAACACCAGGGGACAGAGCATCTTCCTGGCACAGCAGTATTAGGGTTATGAGGAAATGAGCCTGAGCAGACCTGGTCATCCTTTGTACCTTAAGTGCAGACAGTAAAGACAGAATACTGGGACTATGTATTTTATGCAGACTGGAGAGCTGGTGGAACCTGTATGTGTGAGTTCTGGTGCTGAGCCTGCTTCTGAAACAAGAGAGCCCTGAAGAGATGCTTTTTAGGTCAGAGTAAAACCAGGAGGTAATTGCACGGCTTAACCATAAGCATCTCAAGGCAGGAGCATGATGGAAGTTCCCCTGATGTTATGGGAAAGGTAAGTGAAACCCCAGCCTATTTCCATAATATTTCAAAACAGTAAAACTGATAAATTAGAGACAGTAGGAAATACTCAGGTTAATGAATCCCCCTGTGCAGTTCAGTTAATTTCATTTTAAAGAGGAAGGCCTTCCAATGGCATTAAAAGCAATTTCACATCTTAAATTAATTCAGTCATGCCTCTGTAGTAAAGAATGCATTACCCTTTTTATTTCTACCTGTGAAGACTGCACATAGCTACATGTGAATTTGAGACACGATGGTTAGACTGATCCACACATAGTTGTAAGTGATTAATCTCATTTTTAGAAGATATTTCCTAATAAATACATCTGTTTATCAGATAGGGTTTCAGAAGGGAATGATTAACTATTTCCTGAATTTAGATATAAAGGGCAGCTTTTTATAGCCTAACATTTAGTAATTTCTCTAAATATACAGCAGTTACTTTATAGAATATGTTAATGTGCATTAAGGGTAGATGTGACTCTCTGAGAGGAAAAGTCTTGTCAGCTCTTAAAAAGATCTCCATTTATCTAACACTAAATGTAAAATTCTGTGCTATTTTGAAACAATTTTTTATAATTTCTTCAGATTTCCTCAGGGTTTCAGTGATTGTAACATTTAGATTAACTATAAAGATAGGGGTAATCTGTCAGCACATACTTCAAGTTTTTTTTTTTTTTTGGTAATGGCTGCTTGGTCTTTCTCATCTCATCATAGAGTAGACAAACTGTAACCATTTTTAACTGCTATCAGATATTTCTGAATTTAAAACAATCAGTTTGGAGAGGCTCAGTTTGAGGCAGAAGCAGATTTGGTCCTTTGTATGCATTCAGTATTACAAACTTGTTTAACAGGTTTAAAATAAACAAATTTATTTTTAAATATGAGCTAAGATTCAAAGATCAAAATTCTTTGCCTACTGTGGGCTGAGGGAAATGGGCCTAACACAGGCAGAGGTCTGTTAAAACATGTAACACTTCAAATGGACAATATTGTGTACCATATATTTTATTTTAAAATTAGGCTTTACAGGAGGAGCTGGTTTTACTTGATATTTATCATGTGACTTTACAGGTCTGGCTGAATTGCGCTTGAAAATAAGTTTTAAAAATAACTTGATGCAAATGTTACAAATTCAGAAATAAGTTGAAATGTAATTCTTTCATGGAGAGAGCATCACGGAGCCTGACTTTTTAAAATCGTGCTGAAAAGAGTGAGCACTGTATAAAAAAAACCCCAAAACAATAAAATACAAACTCAGTGGAGGACAGTCCTTAAGTCTTCCTAACTTTGGAATAAACTTGGAATTGTGCTGTGGAGCATGTCCCTTTATGTCAAGATAGCATGGCAGATTCAGTCCTGCATCCAGCCAGTATCTGAAGCATCATATCCTCAACCTTTCAGCAGGAATCTTCCCATTGACTAGGAACAAAAATGGTCATGAATCTAATTTCTGGATTTTTATACATGCTGAAAGTGTGGTATATAAAGAGAGGAGATACTGCATTCATTAAACTCTTTAACTCATTAAACTCATGACAATTTTTTTTTTTAAGCAATTTTCAAAGACTGTTAATAAGCTGATGAGATTTAGAAATCTTTGGACAGACTATGTGATGGGGGCAGATGAGTGTTCAACAGTTATTTACCAGCACATTATTTGAATTAGTATTGCAGCAAGATGGAAGTTTCCATGGGAGATTGGTATTCTGCTGGGTATGTGAGGCAGTCTATCTTGGCTGCTCCGTGCAAGTCTTATATGGCTGTAATGTAAATTGAGCAAAACTGCTCTACTTTGCACAAATATGCTGCACAAATTGGGCTGTTTTAGTGTTCAAGTCAAAAGTGGGTGATAGATTTGCTTTTACAAGGAGAAATCCATAGGGTTTGTTTCTCGATGCCAGAAAATAAACTAGGTACTTAGTTGGTACTTGTAATACAAGAGAGACCAGGAAAGTTTTTTAAGTCATAATTCTGCTTTACTTTGTCCGTGGCACAAAGTCCAAGTCTGCGCCACCTCCTACATCCTTTTTTCTTCATTAGTCTTTCAGCCCCCAGAGTGGGAGGAGAGCTATGCACCCCAGAAGACACCTCAGACTGAAGACCAAATCTACCTCATTGTTCAAAGGGCATCATGGAACAAACTCACCTTGCAGAGTTAACACTGCCATAGCAGAGCTGTTCATCATATATTACAGAAAAGGGTCAGAATCTGTCTTTGGAAACAAGGCATACCAAAATAAATCCCTTTTCCTCAGATTCTGGAATTGCTTTGTTATCAGAAGACTTTTTTTTTCTGCTGCTTTCTGCCTGTTTTTGAAAACAGATGTTTGGCAGCCAGCTGCTCCCAGATTCCCAGTATGGAAGGATCCAAGCTACATCCCAGATCTGTTGGTTAGCTGGAGCTGACACTGGTTTGCCAAGCACTGGTCCTGTCCTCTGAGCAATGAGTCAGAACATGAGAATTCCTGATACACATTTCCTTAGGGCATCACTCGGATGTTACAGTTGATTTTTTTTTTTTTTTTTTTAAAGTTACCTATATTCTCACAGTGGTTCGACCATGTAGCACCTTTTTTAACGTTCCTAATCTGAATACATTCTTTAATCCTTTATTGAAAGCATCAAAACATTTTTGTGGAACATAACCTCCAGGCACCATGGACAAGTATTATGTTATGCAAGAGCTATTTCTGATGTATTAAAGATTAACATCTATGTAAAAAGTTAATCAGGAATAAACATCCTATGCTGATAAGGTAAAAATCACTCTCCATTTAGTAATCGCTCCTAATTTAAGAGTTCTCAAATTAGATGTCAAAAGTGTTTTGGTTTTTTTTTAGCCAGACATCAGCCCATGCAGTAGTCAGTTGGGAACATATATATATTTTAAAAATTGTGTTATTTACAATGACTGACCTTTTTTCATTTGACTTTTCATCTTTATTAGTGAATATAAAGGTAAATCCGTTCCTTTTCCATTGTTGCACTTTTAGTTGTAAGCTCAGGCTGATGAAAGTATTGATTGATCTCAAAAATAATAAGTTAATTGAATCTGCAAACATTTATTAAAGGAAGCGTGAATTTGCCTCAGATCTGTTTGTTAAGAAACACTTACTTGTGCTTTTAGTTTTGAGGGCATACTTTATTTTAGGTTAAACATTCATTTTCAGTTAAAGCTTGCATTTAGATAAGTTTCAGTACAAACATAGGTAATTCACTATGATAGTACTTTAGTACTAAAGGTATACAATAAAAACCAAAACCAAACAAACCTAAAATTATATAGAGATAATAGTTTTTTCTACCACTAATATGTCAAAAAGATGACACTGCTTGTACTGTATAAATGTTAGGAACATTTTTTTACAAAAATGAAAAAAGATTAAATGGGGAAAGACTAGGCTAAGAAAAAAAACCAGTAATCTACTCCTAGGGATGAATTGAGACACTCAATTATTAGGGAGAAAAGAGCCCAAAATCTAAGGAAGCACTGACTCTAATAGGCATTCTGTGACATCTGAAGCATGTGTATAGGCTGAGAAACAAAGTCATTATTCATACTGGAATATTAATTTGCATTTTTTGGTTCCCATGAACTTGGCTTCTCAATCTTAAATTTGTATTTGACATAAAGTACTACAAAAGCACATTAAACTGATAAAGAAGTGATGAGCTGTAAGAATGCCCATGATACATTCTGAATTTTTTCTCTAAACACAATTTGAAAGTACAATAATCAGATTTCCAAATACTTTTCAATATTTTGCAAGTGTCAAACCTCAGAGAATCCGCATAGTTTGTAATCAAAATAAAAATATCACATATAACTGGGGAGAACATGGTACAAAAAAACTTGAGTCTCACGGACTTTTCTTTGGCTTTCTCTAGCATTGAACAGTACAGAACTCATGGGTATGCTTATTTCTGGAGTTTGCTCAAGCTCTTATCATTTTTGCTTTATGGTTAACTGTTATAAGTTCTCTCATAATCAAAATAAGCTTCCAACTCTCAGACGTGGAATTGAAGATTGTCATTTGTACTCTGCTCCTGAGCCTCCTTGGATGAGATTACATGTAACCCTGCTCCTTGGCATACATTAGAGAGGCCCACAATGATAGGACTTGCAATTCTCACAGGCAGCCTCCCTTAAATGACAGAAAGTTTTCATGGCTTTCCTCATCTTTTTATGCTCCTGGACACATAGTGTAGGGCACTTCTCCCTCACCATTTGGATGTAAAAGAATGCAATAAAAAGTAGATTGCAGAAGCAAATTAGAGTAGTAGGTATTTGGAAGCTGTGGTCCTGAGAACATTCTCCCTGTCCAGTACCAGCAGGAAAAGAGAAAAACCCCAGTGAGCATGTATTAGGTTGCTTACTACCCCCACCTGTAGTTAAATTTGTCCCCTGTCACAAGCCATATGTTGCTACTCCTTTGGGAGGAGTCTGAAGTATTGGGGGGGATTTTATGAGTAAAATGCTGTTGGAGAGGCATTATGTCTTCTGGGGAAGGAGAAGAAAAAGGTGACAGGCAGTGTCAGACTCACCTCCCTTCAGCCTCCCCTAGTGCAAGGGCAGCCTGCAAGGCTGGTTCTGGTTTGAATTCCCTATTATTTCTAGCAGTCAGCAGGCTCTTGGCTGGGGTGTTTCAGTTTGTGTGTAATTTAAGGTATCATATGTTAATTGAAGGGTAAAGATGTCAGTTATTTAGGGTTTTTAAGGTTTTCATAAATTAAACCTATTTTAACAGTGATGTTAAAGGCACAGATAAAATATTTGCATCTCAGCAGAAGCCTTATCTAGCTATTTTGGATATATTTCTTGGACTATTTCCCTCAGTTACTTAACTTTCATTTAATTTCTTCCAAGGAGTGTCAGAAAGATTCCCAAACTGGCTGAAGATGTCAGCTAGACACATTGAACTGTGGCTTGAAATGTTTAAAAGCAAAATCCTGTAAAATGGAGATAAACGGTGAAGACATTTCTGCTATAGTCATTCAGTTGAAGCTATTTATACTTCATTTGGTTCTATATTTAATTATGTTGCAATTTATGTTCCAGTGGAATACAGCTACAAGATGACGTATTATGCTTTTAAGCAATAACATTGTGTGCTGTTCTTTCCTGGAAAAATTAGTATATTGGATAAATTATGCCACAGTTGGCAGGCAGGATTAATTTTGACAGTAAGCTTTAAAGCAGTATAACTGGAAAAAAAAATTAGCAGATGTGCATGTTTGCTGAAGAATCTGGATTTTCAAATTATTACATGTGTTACAAATTGCAAATTAAGACTACTTGAAACCATTTCCACCGTCTGTGCCTGCAACTGTGTTCTTAGTCTCCACGATCTGCAAATGGAAAGCTTTTCTCCTGCTAGATCAGAAACTGCTAAGAGTAACTCTCAGCTTTGTTAGCTCGTTTTGTGATGCACTTCAGTAGACGTAACTATCACCAAACTGTATGAGCATACATTTTGCTAGTTACCATTAAGCAACAACAAAAAAAAGACAAGAAAACATTTCTTTGAAAAAGAGAGCAAAATTATAAGTTTTTATTATGTCTGTTATAATGTTTTTATTTTGAAATAAGCTTGAATATTTCTTAAGGGCAGGCTGAACTGTAGGGAGAAGCAGCATGTGCTGAAGAAGAGCAAACGACACCAGAGCTGACAGAAACAACTTGGAAACAGCTAAAGAAGGGAAAGCAGTTCAGGGGCTTGTTAACATCTTAAGTTTGGGTATCCAGTGACCAATTCACTGTGGCTCTCCACAGGAAAGCTACAGACTAAGGGAAACCCAGACCTCTGTTTACAAGAGATGCTGATGTGCCCTAACTTGAACCATAAGCTTTTAGAGTGGTGTATAATTTGCTGTATTTTACCACATCATTTCACATGTTCTTGTATTTCTGTAGGATGTGTCCATACAAACTGCTTCTTACAAACTGCTAAATGGTTAAGTGCTTTCATCCAAGCTTATTTTTCTGAATGGGACATCATCTTACCAGATCTGTAGCGTTTCCTTTGTGTTGTAACTACAGCAGTGCTTTATCTCACTATAAATGGAAAAGATCATATCAGACAGATCTAGAATAACAGATGCAAACCAAAAATAATTTAAATTATTTAAGTAATTTAAATTAACTAAGGGCTTCAACTCACAGATGCTGAATATTTCAAAAGGCTAATTAGCATCTTCATTAGATAATGGAAACTTTAGCATAGTTTTTTTCTTGGGAAGCAATGACTGAGAAAATTAACACCTTCATTGGCCACTGTGTTCTTCATGCACGGTCAAAGCCCTGGTATGTTTTGCCATTAAGCAGGCATGTTCACATGTTTCTAATTGAGTTGTCAGTGCAGAGCAGGTGGCCTGTGGACATATTCTGCTTCCCAGTTCAGCAAGGTTAGCCGCATTCAAGCTGCAGGCTCTTCCCTCAATTACCCTGATGAAAATTGAGAAGGTTTGCAGCTATAGGAAAAAAACAGTGCAATTGATGGCAGAAGTTTATTGTTAGATATTATTTGTCAGCAGAAAAGAACATCTCTCCCCAAAACAAATAAACAACCCCCAAAAACCCCAACAGTGCAGCTTGATTTTTAAATTTTAGGCTGAATTAGCAAAACCACCAATGGAACAAAACAACAACAACAAAAAAATAGACTGTGTTAAAAAAGGCAGGTTGTCATTGCAGTACCAGAAAATAAACTCTGTCATTTTTATGCAGGCTTTATGTGAAATATCAGGGTATTTTATTTCCTCCCTTCCTCTCTTCATCCCTTCCTTATTTTAAGGAAAATCAGCTGAAACTTGATGTGTACTGTCTGGTAGTACAGACACCTACTAATGTAAAGATAGAACGGTTGTTGCATATGGATCCTACACACAGCTGATGCAGTGACGGAAAAGTGGTGAAATCCTTGCCAAGTAAATATCTGTAAGCTGAATGGTCATAGTTGATCATTAAAAGTTTGGAGCATATTTGGGATAGCTTTTAAATACCCTGTTCAAAACAAGACATCTCGTGATTTGGTGTGAGGTTACAAAGGAAAACATTATACAGGACAAGCAGAAATAATTGTAGGATAAGGGAGCGCCTAAAATGCAAAAGATTTTGTGGTTGGATACTGTTTAATATTATGAAACAAACACCCCTCCTCCTACCTAAACACAGGAGAGACAAATTTGAAGCTAATCAAATTAGAAATGAGCATTTTAAGCAGACACAGTGTTTTTAGTTATGCATCCAAATCTGAGGTTTGTTTTCTGGAAAGGTAGGATAGAACAAAAGTTACTTTCGTTAGACATTATTATACAGTAACGTTATCTGAGCTTTCTCCTCAGAGCTGTTTGACCTTTTGTCATGTCAGTAAAGAAAGTTAATTTTTTTCAGTACAAATTTCCTTTCCCCCAACTCACACAATTACTTATCCTTAAGTTTTTCTACATGAAGCTCTAGTTAGCAAGACTTTGATCATTTTCAATCTCTTGCTTAACAGTGTTAGAATTAGCCTAGGAAACCAATGTTTATTTTTATAGGATTGTGGGGTTTGATTTTTTTTTGTAACCCATAAATCTGTTATCATTGACAAATTTCAGAAGTTGACACTAGTTTTGGTGTTTTCTTTATAGAAACAGCTCCTGTCAAATCACTATTTGTCAATCCATACGTAAAAACATACTAGTTGTGTTTTAAAATGAATCCTATTTTCCAAGCTAGAGTTTTCTGTATGCTGTATCTATGAAGTCACCACTAAGTATGTAGTAGCTCAGCCTTAAATGTTTCTCCTGGTCTGCTATACCTGAATCAAGATACTATAGTATCTGTTGTATGGTAACACAGTTCAGTGGTCACAAAGTCAAGAACTAAAGAATGGGACAAGAGCTTATCAATACAAGATTGTATACTGTTGCTTAGTGGGAAAACTTTAAGGACCCATGTAAGAGTTCCCAAAAGTTAGGGTTTGTGGAGTAGAGAGAAATCAAGTTTTCCTAACAAGTGTGGCACAGTAACTTTTGCTGGTAATTAAATAGAAACATTCTAGCTTGATAGGTAGATTTTTAGAAAGCATTGAGAGTTGGCCATTGTAATTCATGAGGTTTTGTGGCATGTTAGTTTTGTGTGTCAAACAGGGCTGTAGGAGTAGCAGCAAGATTTAGGGTTTTTTTAAGGAAAAGAACACTACGAATACCTCTAGGAGGAAGTTCTTCAGACTTCTTCAAGTGTAAGTTTATGTCTTTTCATCTACAAGCACTTAGAAGATCAAAAGACCAAGTAAAGTAAAGGAGACTTTAGTAATACACATATATGGCATATAATATTCTAAGAATATATGAAGACTAGTTAAGCATCACCCTGGAAGAAAATCAAGGTCCATTTGTAGCAGGCACAATAATAGTTCTTACATCTTTACCAAGCTGGCAAGACACAGTTGGAAATTATTATATGAAATGTCAGGAAGACATATAAGATTATAGCACAAAACCCAGCATTTAAAAATATGTAAAATATTATTCAGATTTAAAATCATATTCTTAAATTAGAAAGCAGTAGTATAGTTAAATTAATGTTGACTTAAACCAGATTCTAGTTATTATGTTAAACTTATTCCTGCTTCAATTTAGGAATGTAACAGTATATCTTAAATTTTGAGATGAACCTCAGGAGCATCACTTTTGAGTTAGTTTACAACCACCAAACAATGAAAGTAATTTCACTTAAAAAAATGAGTAGTTATATTTTGTGTAGCTTCTAAATCAGTGAACTAAAACATCTTATGCTTTCAGAATTAATTGTGGCATCTAAAAAGCTAAATAATAAAAACAGTCTCTTATTTAAAGGAAAACAACAAAATAACTTCTTGAAGTTACTACCTTAAGCAGACCACCTGTAGTAAATATGTAAGTTTTTTAATGTGGTATCAGGTGTTTTCTATGTAAAATCTTGACCCCACCTCCTTAGTCAGCAGCATTCTTGAGGGACAACAGAGGATGGGATGTGAGTGGGCTTCTAGGAAAAGTAACTTGCCTGCATTAACCTCTTACGTGTGCTTCAATGGAAATTTATGGTGTTCTTCGGTATATTACTAGATACAGAAGAACAGCTTTTGTGAAAGTAAGGGGTTTTTTTAATGTCTTTTTTCCTTTAAGTTACAGGGAAGTGTAGGTTTTATAAAGCTATGAAAGATAATGAAGGGACTCAGGAAGCTACTTGGGTTTAGTAGCTGTTTTATCATTAAAGTGTTCTACCTTAAGGTTTTTAAGAGTTTTTTAGAATTTCTTCAGAGCTGAGTTGTATGATGCCTTGTTTCATTTTCTTGTCCTGTTCCCCCCCAAGAAGTTCTCTGATCATTGATAATGTGTCAGTGTTGTATGTATCTCTCTTATTAGCCCTAACTATATAATGTTCTGTTTTGTTGTTTTTTTAAAGTAGCTCAATCATGACTTTTGTTAATTGAAAAAAAATCTTGTGTAGAATAAATCCCCAAATACTGCTGCCTTTGTGTTTAAGATTCACATGTAAATCATTATGGCTGTAATGAGGGACTTAAGCTACAAAAAGCATTTGTCCTGAAGCTATGGAGATTCTTTGTATCTGCTGCCTTGGAGCTCCTGTTTTCCCCTGTAAAATCTGCACTCTAGTCATAGCTTTATGATTCCTTGTTTTTCTTGCCTTTGTTTTTCTACTTGTGCTGTTATGAGACTTTAGTGGCATTGACTTGATGAACTTTAGGATAATGATGACGGGGTAGGCTCGTTGGAACAGCTTTCTGTGTGGGTTGTACTTAAAATGTATTCTGAAATAGTCCCTTTGGAGAGCAATTAAAAAATAGCTTATCCTTCAATAGGAGAATCCAACTAGAGTAGCTACATTGTTGGGACATCCATTATTTTTGGTTGGAATTTTTACAGGATGAAAGCTTGCGTGGGGTGAGGAAAAAACAAAGGCGTACAAAAGTCATAGCATGTGTATCTTTATAGATTTACCTAAACGTGGAGGCTGCTACACCCTGTACAGAGTGTGATGTTTCTGTATCCAGTAGAGCTGAGACTTCAGTGCTATGGAACCAGAGGTTCAGAGATCTATGAAAATAGAGGAGTTAAATGAAAGGAGGATTGCTTTGGACAGTGGGGCCTATTCCCCAAATATTTTGGGCTGATGTGGAGTCTAATTTGGTATTCTCCTAGTTATGTAAGGAAACAAAAGCTGAAGCTAGGAACAAAATTCCGCTGTAGTACAGACATAGGCTTCAGTGCACCGAGCTAAGCATCAGGCAGTTACCTTCTTGTATCTGAAGAGTAGGTTCCTGATACCTTTGCTCCCTATATTTGGGATTTCAATTTGAGGTGTATGTGGGAGGTAACGGTGAAAAGTTGTATTTCACAAAACAGCACCTTTTTGAAATGACAGCTCTTAGCAGTGATACCGAGTGCATCTCTTCACCAAAACAGCCTTTTGGCCTTCAGATAGCAGCAGGGCTTAGATCTCTTATGAATCCCTTCCCATTAAACTCTGTGTGTTTCAGTGGAGTCCTGTCATTCTCGAAGAACAAGACTACCAAAGCACGGAGTGTTAATACTGTGAAGTTTATAAAGGTGTCACTAGTTTTAACATTCTCGAGGAATAAGGACACTGTGAATAGCAGGTGCCTTGCTGGATGTTGTAGTGCAGTTTTGATACTCTGATTGCCATGAAGCTGATAGCATTAGCAGTTGTGGTTGCTCTTGCCCAGCTAGCAGCTGGAGTCAGTGCTGCATTGCAGTGGGAGTTGTGCAAGCACAAAGACATGATCTTGTCCTTGAAGAGCTTCCTGTTTGAATTGACATATATCCAGTTAAAGGCATTTGCTCTGGAAAGTGGTTCTTGATGCCAGCATGGAACAGATGGGAGTCTTGTGTTTGAGTTTGCCCAGCTAGCTCCCTCCAGAGGGTACTGACTGTGTCCACACTTGGCATCTTGGAGTTTTCTCTGGGTCCCTTGTGGAGGAGTCACAGAGCCACTGAGGATAGGTAGGCACCTTGTGTGGCTCAGAGTGCCTCAAATGGGAGGTTGGAGTTGGCAGACATAGGAGCTGACACAATGACATGGTGTTGAAGTGATTCTATTGTGTCTTAGGAGTTGCCTGAAGGGAGGGTAGGGGGTGAGTGAAGGTGGAAAGCAGCACTTCGGGGTTAGTGTTGGAGGTAGAAGGGGAAAAAGGGTCAAATTTGGTGCAGTCTTGCTGTTTTCCCTTATTTTAAGGGCAGATAATACTTGGCTTAATGCTTCATGTTCGGGCAAACCAATTGGGTAAGGCAACAAGAGTCATCTTGGGAGGGAGTTTATATGCACAGTGTCGGTGATCAGGGATAGGGCTTTGGACTGAAATTGGAAGCAAGTGGCAGGGCTGAAAGGCATCAAACAACTTGTTCAAGTGATTTTTTTTTTTTTTAATTTTATTTTGATGGTCTTAAGAGCACCAGTGAAAATACTTGTCCAGCTTGTTATTCACAATGAACAAGAGAAAGGTACCAATTGACTTGGTATGAAGTAGTAAATTGCCGAGGACCTTTGTTTAAAGGAAGAGTGTGAGGAGACCTTTTTGACTGACTACTGCATTTCTCTAGAGGAACTTAAGGGAGTGGCAGCTACTCAGACTAGTAGTATGAGAAGCAAATGATTGAATTAATCACAGACAAATCTCTGGGTGCGTGAGGAGATCTTCAGGTGAAGTCAGTTGTTGGGAAGCTGGTCACACATAACAGCAACTGTGTCGCCTTACCTTTGTAAATTAAATAACTTAACTGTTGAAAAGATGGCTTCCCTCTTGATGAAGAGGGAGTTCCTGCAGAGAACAAGTGGGTGATGCTGGACCATCTTCCTCAGCCTGATGAATGTGGGAGTTTCAGCATCCGTTTTTATGGCTCATTTCCTTTCAATTTGTGCACAAAGTAGGGACATTAAGAAATTGTTCATTTAATTGACGCAAAGTAGAACATCAGTGAATCATTGTTTATATTGAGCAGAGTGCATCTTTAAGTAAAATGAATTAGCTATTCCTAAAGAAAATTTATGTATCCATTTATAAAGTATTTCCAGTATTATGCAGGAATGTGACGAAGCTTATATGCTGGAAATTACTTGGATTATTCTTTGTGTCACATAAGGAGTTTGCCAGTGCTTCTTTTAATTGATGACTGAATGCTTACATGACACTTGGATTTCCCTGCCTTTGTATTTACTTAATGAGAAAAACCTAGACTCTGAATTTCAGAGCCAGAATTATTTCCCTAATAGTATCAGGAAATGTTTTCACAATGGGGTTGTGAAATTGCCTGCTGATTAAAAGCATAATGATTAAAAAAAAATAGTAATCTTTTCTGCCAGGATCTGTGAAACTTCACATTGCAGTTTAATATTGCTGATGAAATCACTTCTGTCAGACTGAAATCTCAAGATATAGGGTCCAACCTGTGCTTGGGTGCAATTATGGGATTTGGTTGCTGACAGGACTGATGTTCTCCTGGTCTATATGGTTGCTGAGTATGTAGCAAGGCGCTTTTTTTTTTATCCTTTAAATATTATTCTTTGACCCCAAAATAAAAAGGTTATTGTCTACCAGTAGTAAACGTAGGCATGTGCTGTGGTCCTGCCAGGCACTTCTTTCCTGGGTTCAGTGATCTATGTTTCTCATAGACTGCAAGAAGGAATGTGTGCATCACTGATCATGAAATTACAGCAAACGCAAAATACTGATTTGAATGTTGACTTCAGATCTCTTAGAACTAAATTGTTCTCTGAGGGATCCTATTTGGTACTTACAATGTTTTTAAGGGATTTCTTGCTGTGTTGCCTTGCTACTAGGGCTTCTCTGGCATACCAAAGCATATAGGTAAGTGAGGCTCAATTTGCTTCAGGAGTAGCAAGGTCAAGCATTGAAACAAGCTGTAGCTGAAGAATCTGTATGCAAATACTGATGACAACTGCACTTGGTTATGAGCTACAGGCATGGATTAAGAAAATAGAGTAGTCACAGGAATGGAGGAAGAATCAGATAGACCATGTGTTATTTCTCACAACACTTATCTTTGTCTCTTTTGCTTTGTTACAGATATAAATTGCATGTTTTGCCCAGCTCCTTATTCCTCTACTTGACTGCATTAAATAGCAGAAGGTGGTTCATGTCACTCTGGTGATGAAGAGTGTGTGTGATGTTTGCACAAACACAGACTTTCCGAACACGTGCATCTGCTATCTGTAGTCTGGTACACCACAATTACAGCCACCAGCTTCCTAAGGAGTGCTGTATCTGTTTCACTGACTGCACTGATGAGCTCATTTCACTCTTCCAGCAATTTCTGTTTCAAGAAATGTAAATAGAAGTATTTCATTCACAAGCATGGGGTTTAAGTAGTCCAGCAATGAAACTCATCATAAGGGGCTTGTGTTACATGCACTAGAACGCTGCTAGAGGAGATAAGGGGGCAAAAGGATTGTTATTGCAGGGAAAGTTGAAATAATCTGGAGAAATCTACGTCTATGTTTTTAAAGGATGATCTTTGCATTCTTCTGTGTCATTTCTACAGTCCTGAAACTGTGTTACAGAACTTTACAAAGAAACCAAGTCTGATTCCCTTCTTATAATCCTGTATCTATTCATTGTGTCTTTCAACTGACTTGTGAGAATTTTATCTTCAGTAAGGTAGGAGATGGCTTTTTTTTTGTCTGTTCCTTTGTAATGTTCAGGATGCCTATGCAATGTGCATATGAAATAGGTGCTGTACTTCCACATTCCTTCTTTTTTAAACTTTAGCACTAAAAAACATTGAGATTTCATGTAGTCATTTACAGTTAAATGCTTTGGATCTAATTTGGCTACTGCAACCCTTATATTTTACAGAAGGCTGAAGGGTCCCCAGTTATGCGATTTCATTTATCAAAAATAAAACCTTAGTTGAAACATACTGTGCACTGTTGCAGCTCATGTTCTATATCCACTTTTGAGTAGTGAAATACTAAATACATGCAGCTTCTCAAGTGCTTGCATTTATCATTAATGCAATAAACAGATAACATTTTTCTACATAGGCCACATATAGCTAGTTCTTTCCTACCTTCCTCTCTGTCTCACCTTGCCCCTGAGCATCCTCCTAAAGCAGAGCTCTGATCCTATGACCTCTTCTGTTGCAGCATCCTGGTGCCACCACTCTTGTAAGGTGTGTCCTGTCCATCTGTGTCTGGAGCTAGATGTGTGAGACCTGGGCTCACAGGACACTTCCCATGCTGTGTATCAGGGGCGCCTGAAGCCACTGCTCACAGGGCTGGGTATGTGCTTGTGTAGCTGCCTTCAGAAAGAGAAGCTTTGAAGTGCTTCAAAGAACCCAGTGGTATGTGTACCTTTTGATTAAAAGGATGTTCAGTACAAATAAGAGAATATACTGGAATATGAAGATAAGCAAATTTTGTGGTTGCGAACAATGAATCCTAGGGGAGAGCTAATGGTGACCAAAGTGTACCCAAGCAAAACTCTGCTTTCACCCAGTTCATAATGGCTGAATAAACAAACAACCTTGATTAAAAAGAAAGTGAACCAAAGCATGGTAGTGACCCTTGGTGTTACTAGAAGATTAACATACTAGAAGAGGCAAGTTATGGGTAAAGCTCAGGTCTTCTGAATTTTTCTAAACATTAGATCAAATGCTTCTGGGTTTAGTTTTAGGCTTTTTACTGCCAATACCAAACAAATAATAGGACTAGCCATATCTTTTTAAGTGGATGGCCTTCCTAAAAATGTTTACCCATATGTTGAGGGCTTTTTTTCCCCTCTGGAAAAATGAGGTTTGGGTTTTGGCAGAGGTGAGCTGTCTGTAATGTAACAGAACTTAGTTCATCTTGTGCTATACGCTAGTATTTGGTATCAATAATCTTTGACTCAAATACTGCTCTTGGGTACATTTATCATTTCTATTGTTCCATAACACAGTGGGAAAAACAGTCTTTTAACAATTGCTAGCAGAGAAAATATGCACACAGTGGGAACTGAAACAGTTCTTGCAATTGCGTAACAAACCCCCAAAATGCTGGCAGTGCTCTGGACCTGGAAGGGGCTTTTTGTTGGTGAATGCTAGCGGTGGTTTCAGGCTGGTGTGCATAGTTGTTCTTCACTCTGTGTGTGGTATTGAGTTACACTGCACATACAAAATGTGATCCTTAAAGGATGCGGTTTTATTCTGCTTCCCTCCCCAAAGGGAGTAAAGTGTAAGGGACGTATGACTGGTAAATTGTGACAGTATGAATTTTAAATTCCCTACTGAATGACTGGCCATATAAACCTGGGGGATACATTTGTAGTCTGTAGTCAGATCAGGCTTTTCTAGTGTTCAGTGGTCCTGGTCTTGGCTTTGGAGAGATATGTTTTAAAGAAAAAGATGATGCAGGACATTTCCCTGAAGTTTCCTCTTAGTAAGAGTGACTAAAGGCAGAATATTTTCTACCTTCCTGTACCCCTCTCCCCAGTGTTTTAACCATAAACCATGCTTAGGAACAGCAACATCACTTCTTAAGACAAATGGTTTTAATTAAACTTCAGGTGAAGATCATTTTGACCTCAAAGGATTAAGATTATTGTAGAAACTTAAGATATTTCTAAGGAGAGAAGAGGATGATGTCTCCCCTGCTCCCAGTTAGAGCAACCTAGTTGTTTACACTTGGGAAGTTAAAGTCAAGCTTTTTAGGCTTAGGTATATTGTTGTTGTCTTTATGAAAGATAATGAGACTTTCATATCTTTGGGAAGATGTGAAAGTGCACTTCACTTAGTTCCCCCTTCTGTGCATATTCTGTCTTTCCAGTCTTCCACAGAAGAGACCTGCTGGGGGGTAGCAGCAGCTCTATTGCTGGCTGTTCACAGGTGGGTGCACAGGATCCTCAGACCTAGTAAATTAGTTCAGTGTTCTTTAAGTAGATCTCTGCAAAACCCAAGCTCTCATCGGTTAGGCTGCAGCACCAGTGTGGAAAACCTTCAGACCAGCTTCAGGACTGAGACAGATGTGGGTCAGAGCGTGAGATGCATTCCAGCTCTTGTTCAGACCTGTCTGCTTTGCAGCAGGGAAAAGCACTCAAGTGCTGACAGCTCCACAGTAACTTTGCTATAGCTCTGCTTTACTCAAAGCCATAACACAGCGTCTCCTCCTCTACCACGCAGCTGGGGCAAAGCATGACAGCACAACCAGATAGGGGAGATGCCAGACAGAAATGGACTGTGTAAGAGCATTGTGGGGCTTTGCTTGAGTGGATTGATGAGGTCTTTCATACGTGCAGATGTATAGTCTGTCTTCTGACTGATCACTGAGATGCTTAAAAAAAAAAAAAGGGCAGATACTGAGCCTCTTTGGTAATGCAGTTTAATTCAGAGGGGCAGGAATCTTAGAGAGATATTTCTTTATTAGGAATTGATCAGTAATAAAACTTCTCCTGCAATATACGCATAAGCTTTCTAATGTGATCTCTTGAGTATCTCAAGCATTTACTTCAAGTTAGTAATCTATTCTGGAAATGATGTCACTTCCTCTAGGGTGGTTGCATGTTTTCTTTCAGGTAGTGGGATTGTTTCAAAGGATTTCAAAAGGATCCACTAGCTGAAGGTGTATTGCTCTGACTTTATGGTTCCAAATACTAGGATCTGGGCAACTTGTTAGCCTGAGTCTTATGGCTAAGAATAAATGTTCTATCCCAAGAATAATCTTCTCTGGTCTCAGTCCACCTGAAAACACTTTTTGTTCTGGGTGCATTCAGTTAGTTTGCATTTTGTAATATGAGCAACAGCCTGAAATACCTTGATCAGCATGTTTACCTGGAGGACAAGACCTATTTATGTTGATGGTTTTGGAGAGACCGCCAGACTGAATCTCTGATGCAATATTATAAAATATTATTGCTACAAGACAGTTGTTCCCTTGACTCCTTAGCATTTTCAAGAACAAAATCCAGGTATGGACTTATCTGCTGCCAGGTAGTGTCTGGCTACATATCAGAAGCAGAATGCTGTTCTTTTAGCAGAAAAAATCGTGACATCTTTTAGAATATTTAATGGCATGATAGTTGGCACTTGTGACTGAAATAAAGGAGGTATAGCTGATGAGGTGTATTTTTAGTCCGGTTATTTGTCCTTTTAAGTAGGAGGTGTAAGGAGTAACTTCTGCCACTAGGCATCAGAATGGGCCCTCAGTAAGAAACAGATCTTACTACTGCTTGTGAAGCTTTCCACAAAGAACTGAAAAAAATGCTGGCTGCTGCTTTTCTTTGTTGCTGAGACCAACATCTTACTAATTTTTTGCAGGCTTCCTAAAAGTGTTTTTTGACTCCTGCTGTAATATTTAATGAAAGGCTGTCATATGAAAGGTCTAAAGCTGTTAAAAGATTTAACTCTGAAAGCATTCTCCTCATTTAAAGCTGAAGTTAGTTCTTCACTTGTTACCCAGATGTTTCTTCTTTGCAGCTGGGCTGTTCTCCATCACTATAGTAATTTCTTGGGTGATATCTTTCCATTCACAGATGAGGGAGAGGAGAAAAGAAGCAGCAAAGGGGACAGTTGAAGTTAGTATGGGAGGTTTACACTTGACAAAACTTTTTTTTTTTCTTTGCGCCTCCCTCTTCCTTCTCTTCCTTGGAGAAGGTTACGTTCTGGATGGAAGCCAAAATCCATGTACTTAAGTTCTTATAAGTTAAGTAACTTGATGTTAGGAAATGCCCCGGTTGCCTTAATCTGTTTTTTTGATTTTTTTCTTTAAATGGTAAACCTGAGCAGTTTATGAAGGATATGCTTTAGGAGGAATAACTTTCTTTAAAGTAGGAATTAATTTTTTACTTACAAGAGGCAGTGAGAGAAAGATAATAGGAAAAAAAACTAGGAAGAGAATGGTAAGTATATAACCAAGATGAAGTCAAAATCTGTTCAGTATCATTTGAAATAACAGTTTGGGTTCAGTAAACTTGGTTCTGATGTGGCACTCATTAAAAGTGAGGCTTTCCAATTACTTCAGTGGAAGCCAGACTAGATTTTTTTTTTCTTATTGTTAGGTATTTAAATAAACTGGAAAATGGAAGGCAACAGAAGAAAAGCTTTGTTTACTTGTCCTCAAAGGAAGTCTTACCTAGTTTGAGATACATAGTAACTGTGGGGGTGGCTTATGGAGAGATGATAATATAATTGAGCTCTGAGTTAATGAACTCTTGTTCTGTTGCTGTTTCATGATCTTGAGTGAATTTACCCATAGACACCTACACCTGGGCTTAACAGATATATTCAGATTGCCATTATAGTTGGTCGTGGTCTAATAAATTTGGTCTGTGGAGTCTGGTGTGCTAGTACCTGACCAGAGGTTGGCAAGATCCTCCTGGAGGATATGCTAAGGCACGTGGAGGACAAGGAGGTAATCCTAGGTAGTCAGTGTGGATTTACCAGGGGCAAGTCCTGCTTGACCAACCTAGTGGCCTTCTACAATGAAGTAACTGCATCAGTCGTCAAGGGTAGGCCTATTGGATGTCATCTATCTGGACTTCTGCAAGGCTTTAGACACAGTCCCTCACAACATGATTATCTCTAAATTGGGAGAATTATGGGTTCGATGGGTGGACTGTTCGGTGGATAAAGAGCTGCCTAGGTGGTCTCATCCAGAGAGTGATGGTGAATGGCTTGATGTCCAGATGGAGGAAGGTGATGAGTGGTGTCCCTCAGGGGTCTGTGCTGGGCCCAGTGTTGTTTAATATCT